>JAMKCH010085682.1:0-94839 GCA_023653785.1 Ophioderma brevispina
AATGATTCTTGTTAGAAAGGGGAATTTTATCTGTGAGTAGTTAAATACTATCACTGAAGGACTCGATGCCAGCAGTTGAAATCTGAGGAGCTGGAACTAGAGCTCTGGAGCTATACAGTATAAATTATGCTATAGTTTTTCTCGACAATAATGGTAGAATTTGAGTTCTAATCTAGTGCCAGATTATAAGATTTTGGATGCCGCCGAGCTTGATAGCAACTTTCTGCTGTCGTCTTTTAAGCCAAAGAGCTTCAGTTTTTGGAAGCAAAAAAGAGGATTCCAGTTTGTGGTCCTATATAGGACATAGCGACAGACTGATTGTGGTATATTACCTGAATTTTATTATTGTTGACCATTTGTCGTCGAGGAAAGCCCCGTCGTCTTGAACTGACTTGGACAATATTACCTTCAGGACTGAGAGATTCCCTTGGAATTATTACCTGAGTTTTGTATTGAACTTGTGCGCTGTCATTTGGAGTCTTCGCTGTGAGGACATTTCGTTGAACTGCAACGCTACGTGTGGACATCAGCGGCCATTCTTGTTTACAAATTAAGTATAAATAAATTGTTTGTAATTGTGTAATTTGATTTATTGTAATGTTTTTGGACATACCAAATCTTGAACCAATTACAACTCATTCAAATCTGTTTTTAGTTATATAAAATTCCGATCACGTGTTCACAAGGTTCGTTTATTTTGTGTTTTGAAGGTATTTCTGACCTTAGGCGTCCACGAGACGTTACATAACAGAATACCATGAAAAATTGAAGAGATGTAATTATGATATAGCCTATATCTTAAAAATAAAACAAAACAGGTCTTCCTTAGACTAGGACTATCCCTATAGACACAATCCCCAGACAATTTCTCTAGGGGAAATATCTCATGTAGAACATCGGTATATAATTTGTTTAGGTTTTCAAATATATTTGTTCCCGGGGAGTGATGGCGTGAACACGGACTTTAAATGCCCCCTAAACGAGTATTTCGCACCGACTAAGAACATACCCTAAACAGTATTTGTCAGTCTTTGTACCCTTATAGAACAAGTAGCAAGCATTGCGTCATTAGAAATATAAACAATACAGCCTTTAATGGGTCTTGATTTTGCTTCCTTTACAATATTTATAATGGGTTTGATACGATCTCGCATCTGTTAAAAATAACTTGTAAAAAAACGGCATTTGACGGCATGCTGGGACTCACTACCTGCAGAACGTAAAAATAACGGGAGCCGTAAAAATACGAAACCTTGCAGGAACGTAAAATCCCGCGTAAAATATCAAGCTTCAGCGTTATTGTTGATTTTTGAACTTGTTTACAACACTATTAAGAAATTAAAACGTTATTAACAATCCTCTGACCAAATTTTACGTTGTAGCTAGGGCATCATACAAACGTGTATTACGTTACCCCGTGGTTGTAAAAAAGATATTTTCAGGCAAACAATTGAGAAATGCCAATAAACAAGGGAAAACGTTAAGACTAACTTTTCTGATGTTACATTAAAGAATTGCTTTACCCCGCAGCAGAATAATCGGTCGTTTTTGGCTCGCCATAGCTTTCCCTCGCTTTAATTTCCTCTTTCAAATGCTCCCACACCCAGCGCTTCTGTTCTTTGTTATGCATAGGCGTTCTTGATAACCAATCTTCGCATCGTTAGCTACCAATCGGGTGTCCTCTTGAGCCGGCTTTTTTATCTCTCATCTTACAATCGTCATTAGCTTTCTGTCAGCGTGATGTAAGAGGCGTGGTGTGATATTGCAGAAAATTCTTCACACCCACCACACCCTCCATTTTTGAGGTCTCATAAGTGCTTGTTTGGCGAATGTGTTACAATGTTACTCAAATATACTCAATTTCATGATTTTGACAGCAATAATGAGGCCATAGATTTAATTTATGTTATGACATGATATTTAGTCAAATCTAATGGTGTAAAATTAATATGCGCTGGCTGTTATCTAATAATTTTCAATTTTCCAGTGTGGTTAACTTATTTCAAATATATAATGTAATATCTTGTATTGTCTGTATACATGTACATGTAGATTTTGTCATATTAATTCTATTGTATGACAGGCAGGTATGTTAAGAACATGTGGCAATTGGTAGTGCGGTGTTGACTTGCCAGAGAGGTTATTTGAAGGATGGTTAGAGATAATTCATTGCGACAAAAGGAACAAGCTTATGTATTCTATTATGTGGTTGATTTGCAGAAAGATCATTTGCAGAGATGACCGGAGAAAATTGTTTTCTGGTTTCTGTATTTTGGGGTTTTGGCCTTCCCGATAATTTATTAGGTAAAGGTAGCTGTGGAGGAGACATTTTCTCTGCCAATTTCAAAACTTCGGGAATACCCAGTGATTTAGAAATTTGCCAGTTCTCCTAACTGTCATTACCTTTGACCAATTAGTAGTAATGCAAATAAACGTGCTACGCTTGACAGTGAGCACTAAATGGCCACGATTTGTCTATTCTTCAGATTTCTGTCCAAGGGTAAAAAAGATTTAAGACAGTTTATACACTTTTTTTTATATGGTAATGTAACACAATTCTAATGGCACCAATTACTTAATCATCATATGGAATAAACTTAATACTTCATAGATTCGAACCTGGCCTTAAGAGTACAAGTCCTAAACCTTATCACTACACTACATGACGTTTACTGATAGTAAATGCTAAAATCAATAGATATAGGTGTGTGTACTACTTTTTTCAAATTAAACTAAGTTATAATACAAAAAGGAGAGGAATAGAGTTTTTTAAAAATATTTTTTAAAAATGATTAGGGAGCGAAAATAAGATTGTGCATTTTTAAATGACGTTTCTTACGACGTTATTTAACCCATTTTATAGGTAAAAACAATTTTATATTTTGATTCTTGCATTAAAACAAGTAAGGTAAACAAAAGAACGTAATGTAAGGAACATATAATAACGGCGCGTATAAATACTACCTTTTTTCAAAAGGGTAGTATTAGTTTTGTTAGCCAATGTTTATTTACATTTTCTGCTCCAAATGTAATTTTTATGTTAGATATAGGTAATAAAGTGTGAACGATGAGTGAATAAGTGGGGTTTACCGTCATTTGAAAGGTAAGTCTGGTAAAATAGGAAACATTTTTAACAGTGTGCTATTATGAGATGACATAAACGTAAGTACGTAATCACAAATAAGGGTTAAGAAAAAACACACTTTTCAATATTTTGTGTTTTTGACACCCTAATCAATGTACACGGCGTACATCGCCTGTTGGAAATAAGGGACCCTTTTTTACGCGTTTCTTGTTCACGCATCTATCCACATTTGAATACAAGTGCCCCCCCCCCCCGGCATTGTTAAAGAACCCACCATTCCGTATTGTTTTGTAAATATAAAAAGGGTATAAACTTCCAAACTCATGAAATCCAAAAATTTAGACGTCGTCATTTGGGTATACGAGTAAACTAGAAATCTTGACGAAAAAATCTTATTTTTTATAATTACTAATATGGAAGCAATATTTTCGTACTTCAAAATCGTTGGAGCTGAAGAAGAATTCTACTTGTAGGTAAAGGTTATTTATTATTTTTTGCGGACGATGATGAACAAAACGTTATTACAAAAACTGTCGTAGCAATGGAAAATGTTTGTGGCCCAGAGATATGGGATCTTGGAGGTGTGACGCGAATTTGGGAGGACTGTTTTAAGACCCCCATTTTCAGCATCGCTGTCACCCAAAGATCCCATATTAATTTTTGCAAAGGTCACCCAAAGACTCCATATTTTTAATGTTACCAACACTGTCAACCCCCAAAGACCCTATTTTGGGGAATATTTTCACTCAAAGACCCAATTTTGGGTGAAATTTTGGCAAAATGTTCTAAAAATTTTGCAATTTTGTCACCCGAAAACCCCTTATTTTGGGGCATTTTGGCGGTCTCTCACCCAAAGACCCCTATTTTTTAAGTCATCCGTCACCGAATGCCCCTGGGTTTTGAAACGTCAGCCTTACACCCATATCTAGTTCATATGTGATTGCCCCCCCCCCCGATCTCTCAGTGCTACAATTTGTCAATTAATACACTGTGATGTTTTGGTTGGAAGATGAACATGAGCTGGCAAACTAAAAGTTTATAAACACGATATACCCTACTTAAAGTTCACACAATAGTAGTTAACATTTGAAATTAACTTTCTAGACTTGAATGCAGGGGTTAAAATATATGCAAACGCGAAATGCGATTTTTTTAATTGCATTTTGACCCATATTTTTCGGCCGCTAAAACTTTCCTCCTTTATTGAGTTTTTTTTTTTAAAGATTTTCCAATTGAGTAAAAATCTAAAATAATAATGATAATAATATTAATGCGCTAAAAACACAATTGTAAAAGCAATGCGCGCGGTCTTCTGAGACAAACTTGTTGTTGTTGTTGTTTTGTTTTGTTTTTTTCTTAGCCTATAATGCACACAGTCTGTTATGCATGAAACTAAGTACCTGAATATTCGGGAGCCGAACGAGATGTACTACGGGGTATCGTCCCACCCAAAACATTTTTTCAGGCCATGATCAACTGAAAAGAATAGGCTTTCAGAATTTAATATTTTGTAATAATTTTGTATTTCTTTTATTATTTTTAGCTTTTTAGAAAAGCTGTTTTCAAGAAAAAGTCTTTCAATATTAGTTCTAACCATTTTGGCCAACATATGCCAGTCAGATCTCGAATGCTGTGTTATATGCTATTTATTTAGATAAGAAATAAGACGAAAAGAAAACGAAATGCATCATACACCAAAATACATTTTAACATGACAACATTGCAACAATGTTCTGTGTTAACAAACAGAATTTTGACAAGCATAAAATTATGAAAGGTCAAATTCATTTCAACATATCACAAATTATGTTTGAAATGTGTGAATGGGCAATGTTTAAGAAAAGCTAGGTAACGTATAAAAGGTCTGAAATTAGGAAATAATGCGCAACATGTCATTGTGTTTGCTATTTATATTGTAATATGGTGCCCTCTGTTTCTACATGCATTAGACAAAATGAGGAGTAGATGAAACGGGTATTAGACGAAATGGCATTAGTCGAAATGGTTTTAGACAATATGGTGATTAGACCAAGTGGTCAGTAGACGAAATGATATTAGACGAAATGGTTTTAGGTCCATTCTCCGATAAAGTGTTCAAAAGTCGTTTTTAGTGTCGCTCACAGTCATGCACAGTTTAAAGCTTGTTTTTGGCCTTTAAGAATGAATGTTTATGAATATAAATTATACTTAGGAGTTATGTTTCAAAATGATCCGGACTAGATGTTGTAACCGGATGAGGAAGTATCAAGCAATAAGGCTAAAGATGCATAATTCTTGCTTTTCGCCATGTCGCCAGCCCAAATCCGTTCTTTAAAATGTGTCCCTGCTCGTTAAACAAGAGCGCATATCACAGATTGCATTGCATTTTTATCAGCCTCTATTATGCACTAATTGTTAAGTTTAAAACATGATAATATTGAATTATTAAAGTTTCGCAAGAGTTCTCTGAGAGCATGTCGCCAATATTGCAGACAGATACGTTACAATAATTCGAATGGTGAAAAAAATTCTAAAAATAACTGAATACCTATGTTCCAATATGTGATAAATCGAGAAGATGTCAATGTTATATTATACATGTTTTGCATAAAAATCTGGTTTCAACGTAACAATTTTCAGCCCTAGTAATGAAAGAAATCCCTCCTGTTACGTTCATACCGCGACAGATACGTTACCGCCCTCCTGCTACGCTCTTGCAATACGGCGTGATACATAAAGTCGAATACCACACCATGCTTTAGTATGAAGGTAATACCTGATAACGTATAGAGACTAAGTCGGTGAAGCACGTACTTTCATCAAGAACAGCACAACTAAGAAAAAGGCCCGACAGATACGTTACGACAGATACGTTACATAAGTGTTAACGTTAGGCAATATACTAAAAATCGGATATATTTTTAAGATCACCCATGCATTGTTCCGTGTTCTGAGAATATTAAAATTTACGATTTTCAATGATTTTCAGGAATTCCTTAATGTTGATATTTCGTCATTTTGGAGACCAAACTTGAACACTTTAACGGAGAATGGCCCTTTAGACAATCTGGTGATTAGACCAAATGGGCAATATACGAAATGGCATTAGACGAAACGGTTTTAGACAATCTGATGATTATACCAAATGGGTAGTAGACGAAATGGCATTAGACGAAATGGTTGTAGACAACGTAGTGATTATACCAACTGGGCATTATACGAAATGGTATTAGCCGATGTGGTGATTAGACGAAATGGTATTTAGTCTAAATGGTTAATAGACAAAATGAAATTAGAGTATGTGGGTATTAGACTATGTAATTTTAGACAAAATGGAATTAGACTATCTGGATATTAGACGAAATGATATTAGACGAAGTGGCAATTCCCCTCATCTGCTCAGGGTAGCTAACATGAAATTAAGGGCAAATTCTGTTGTATTTTTGGTTAAACAGAGTAAGCCACAATATAGCCATAACACTCAATTTAAGAGCCTACCCGCCAGATCGCAGACTATGTGTGTGTAGAATCTTGAAACATTATTTTGCTCTGCTCTTGAGAACGACTCTAAATAACTTTTTATTAGTTATCGCAAGGACACAATTTCATGTTGGATTCGCAAAGTTAGGCAAGAATTCGGAATTGACATCTCAGTTTACAAAGCCCATTCAACTAGGAGTCCCTCGTCATTGGCTGCTAGAGACAGTTATGTTCCGATTGGTGATATTTTATCAACTGCAGGATGGGGAAATGAGAAGACTTTTAGCAAATATTATGATAAACCCATTCATGCTTAAACAAAATTTTCTACAGCTATTTTGCAGCACAATTCATAAACTATATACACAGACAGCATAGACTACAGCTATTGGTGTACAAAAGTGTTTTATTTAATGAAACTGGCTCGCCACTTGCCGCTTCTTCTCCATCTAAACAACAACCTCGTGCTAGTGCATCAAACTTACGTGCTCTTATTATCAACTTTCAGAGCATAATTATGCAAAAAGAGAAGAATTTTGGAGTTTAGTTAACGCCATAAAACCTGACGTCATCATGGGATGCGAAACATGGCCAAAACCCGGCATTGGACAAGGTGAAGTTTTCCCCCGGTTTATACACTCTACAAAAAGGACCGGAAAGACGGTTATGGGGGAGTTTTACTCGGCATCACCACAAGCCTGAACAGTCATCAGATACCTCTAGAAACTGATACTGACTTCATTGCAGCCAAGGTCATCAATGGCAATAATACCATCATTCTTGCAGCTATCGCCCAACCAACAATGATCAGAGTTATTTGGATAACCTCAACCAGACCATATTGAAGTTATGTCATAATAATCCCAGTACTGCTATCTGGATAGGAGGTGACATGAACTTACCTGACATTGACTGGGACACTGAACAGATTGCATCACATCAGTACAAGCGCTCTATTAATGAGTCTTACCTTCAAACTCTGGCTAGTGTTGGACTGGAACAGATAGTCAACTTTCCTACCAGGCTAAATAGCATCCTTGACCTCATCGCTACAAACCGTCCTACTTTGGTGAAGCAGTGTGTCGGCATGCCAGGTCTCAGTGACCATGATGTGGTCTTCTTAGAAATGAGTGCTCGTGCTTATAGACAGAAACCGCCACGTCGCAAGATCCTGTTGTGGAAACGAGCCAATATTGACACCATAAGAACTGCTGTGAAGTCATGGGCTGATGATTTTGTTAAGAAATACTCAACTTGTACACCAGTTGAGACTCTGGCGTCTGAAATACAGCAGGGAGTCGATGAAATTGTCACTGACCATGTGCCATCGAAAGTTAGCTCTTCCAGGTTCAGCCAGTGTTGGTTTGATACAGAAACCAAAAGAATGTGCCGTAAGAAAGCTAGAGCATACAGGAAGGCCAGACGTACCAACAGAGACAGAGACTGGCGACGCTACCGTGACATCAAGAAGACCACTCAGAGAGTTTGCAGGCAAACTTACACTAAGTACGTATCTGACATCATTAACAGTGACCCGGATGGTAATAAGAAACTTGGTGCATTGGTTAAATCCAAGAGATGCGACCAAATGGGCGTCGCTCCCCTCAAAGATGGAAACGTGCTGCACTGTGACCCCCAAGAACAAGGCCAACATCCTGAATAGACAGTTTTCTTCTGTTTTCACTGTTGATAGTGGCACTTCAACACCTGACCTGGGCCCTAGTTCGCATACCACCATGCAGGACATAAATGTTAGTTGTGCTGGCGTCCAAGTTACTGAGAAATCTAAAACCGCATAAGGCTGCTGGTCCAGACGGCATTCCAGTGATGGTGCTGAAGGAAACTGCTGTGCAACTTGCTCCGGCTGTTACCCTATTATTTCAGGCCTCCATCAACCAAGGCTGTGTACTGTCGCCATGGAAAAAGGCACTCATAGTACCTATCTTCAAGAAAGGGTGCAGGTCGTCTACTGCCAATTATAGGCCAATCTCACTTACAGCAGTTCTTTGCAAGTTATGTGAGCACATCCTGCACTGTTCCATCATCAAACATCTCACTAATCTGAAGATACTTACTGATGTTCAACATGGGTTCAGAAAACGCCGATCTTGTGACACGCAATTGCTCCTTACCCTCAACGATCTGGCTAGAGGACTTGAGCAGAAGAAACAAATAGATTTCATCTTATTGGACTTCGCCAAGGCCTTCGATATGGTATCACACCAAAGGTTACTACTTAAGGCTGAGTTCTACGGTATCCGTGGCTGCACTCTGGAATGGATGAAGAGCTTCCTTCAAGATCGCACACAGCAAGTAGTGATTGGTGGCCAGTTGAGCTCTGAAGCTAAAGTGATATCAGGTGTTCCCCAGGGCAGTGTGCTTGGCCCATTCCTCTTCTTGATCTACATAAATGATCTACCTGACAGTGTCTCTAGTTCTACTCCACGTCTCTTCGCAGATGACTGCGTCATTTATCGGCCAATAGCATCGGCCCAGGATTGTGCCAGCCTACAGAAGGACCTTGATTCACTTCAGGAATGGGAGAAATTGTGGTTAATGGAATTCCATCCTTCCAAATGTCAGGTCATTCACATTACCAATAAGCGCAACCCTGTTAGTGCACCATACAACATCCATGGTCACACCTTAGACGAGGTAAACTCAGCCAAGTACCTGGGAGTGCACATCGACTCAAAGTTATCCTTCAACACCCACGTGGATGCGACAGTGAAGAAAGCCAATTCTACCAATGCCTTTCTAAGCCGCAACTTCAGTCGTTGCAACCGTAACATCAAAAAGTCCACTTTCACCACCTATGTGAGACAAATTGTGGAATATGCGTCATCATCATGGGATCCTCATACCAAGCGTAACATCGACAAGCTTGAGATGGTCCAGAGAAGAGGAGCCCGTTATGTTACTGGCAATTATGACCGTACCAACAGTGTCACCTCCATGCTACATGACCTGAACTGGACCACTTTGGAAAGTAGACGCCTAAACAATCGGCTTACCATGATGTACCGTATCCGCTTCAACCTTGTTGACATCGATTGGCGTGAGCACCTCACAGAATCTACGTCAACTACGAGAGGCCATGGATCCCGTTTCATGAGCCCATACTGCAGCAACCTGGTCTATGCTTCATCCTTCTTTCCCAGGACATCTAGGGAGTGGAATAGCCTCAAATTTGACCCCGCTTACCAGCCATCTCTTGACGCCTTCAGGTCTGCGTCGAGGGGGTCCACCAGTTAGTCTGCTTCCATGGAACCGTGTTTTTACTTGCACCTGTATATATTGCACTCATACATAAATTGGTTTGCGCCTGCTGGTTCCACGCCTGTGCGCATCCGCAGTGCGTGTATCTTCTGACACAAGAAGCTGCACTTCACTGGAAGGAAGGAAGGTTTGCAGATCAATCACAAATAGATCAAACCTATGCAGTATGTTAGTCATGTAACATAACCTACCTAAAACACAGAGGTGAAACTTAACATGCATACTATTCAGTATGGTTGGAAAGATTTTAGCATGAAAGTATATCGTCGGGTGTATTACATAGTGACGGATGTTAAACAAAATACGAATTTTTGTTTCTGAGAAAATCGCATTTGAAAAATTGCGAACTCTAGAGGGTCCGTACACATCCCCACATACGATTCAAACAATCAAATCCGATTAAGAAACGAAATCAACAACTGAAAATTTATTTTAGCTAATATTCTTGAATTCTTACTTGATAAAATGGATGTAATACATTGAAAAAGTTAACCATCATATCCGCCACACCAAAAAATACGCAAAACGGTGATTTTTTCATGATATAGTGACGGATGTTGAATTTTCCCTATACTAAAGCGTTATTCAACATCCGTCATTATGGAAAACATCGATCGGCGTTTTCTGAACATCCGTCAAACCAACGTCCGTCATCGCGAATCTGCTCAATTTGGTTTATTACATAATGACGGATGTTGAGGGCATTGCCGAGATTCAACGCTTTGAACTGTTAATATAATATAAATTTCTACTAATATCGATAATTATAAATTAATTACATATTTTGCTTGTGTCAGTTATAAATTTAAGATGAGAATATTTACTAACAAAAGTATTTAAAAAGCCTTGGTGGGAAATCAAGTATACACTTCTTTGGCAGAGGATTCAACATCCGTCACTATGTAATACACCAAAGTCCTTGTTATGTAACATACGTCAAAATTGCAAAATTTCTAATTAAGATTATTAATTAATGAAGTACTTTCAAGGTTCGGCACTTGGCATGTTTGAAGATGTTGGTATTTAGTACCATTTCCCTTAATTTCGTAAAAATGATCAAAATTCAACATCCGTCACTATGTAATACACCCGACGATATATGTACTGAATGAGTATACACATACACACAATAACATGAAAACAAACAGTAAGAATTTCCGTTGTAACAAGACAATGCATATGAACCAAATTGTTTAACAGTTGGAAGATGTAATCTTCCTACAAGATATGAACCTAGTGCCTCAGAAATTACAAATTGGTAATTACCGTAACAGAACATGTTTAATACCAATTACAGATTTGCATTCATCTGTGGAAAAAATGTTGCTAAAAATAGACCCATTAACATCAAAAAATTAAATTGCAGTTGCTTCTGAGTCTGTGGTTCAGAAATAATGACGTACACTTACATGTACAGTCTTGTTTGATATGCGACCAGAATTGCTTTCAAGGTCTCATTTACACGAATGTATTTGTTGAAATAAAATAAGATTAGAACAGAAACTTACCTATTTCGTGTGAGTGGTAAGCTTGCCCTCCTCACCCCACCTCATACAAAGACTTCTTGATTAATATCATACGTTTTAGTAGGCACGGACGTTCTCTGTCTCATTGTCAACGCTTTGTAGAATGAGAGCTGCGCGTTGTTGGATCTCAGTTACCACCTCACTTCCCATTATTCATTAAAATAAGGATCAAAGTACGAGTCTAAAGCACTATAATTTATAAATAAGAATTGCAATTCAAGTTGTGTATTCAACTGTTGTAGTGATATGGGTAACCAGTTTAGCTGATCTGTAAACTCTTTTCAGTGCCATCTTTGGTGCCGAATATTAATGAAAAATCATGCTGCGTAGCTTAGTCTATCATTGTGCAGGGTGATACCATAAGCATAGATCTAGGAGTTTGCATGAACTCTACAATTCTGGATGTGGAAATCCCTTTTGAAACTGTGGTCAGTAAAATGCAACTCGAAAGGATTAATTTAGCTGGCCAACCCATAGCTCAAGCTAAAATGTATGTACTATAACTCAAAATTATAGTCACAGCACTTTTAATCTTCTACGGAATTGGGCTATTCTAGCGCAGATCGACTTCCCGTTTCATTGTTTTAGCGCAGTGTGAAGTGGAGTGACCATTACTCTTACCAGCGAGACAGCATTCTGACTGAAGCCTCTCTGCCTAGATTGTCAACCAGTGTCTCGCCTCGAGGCCTTTTTCAATGAAACTGCAAACCGATATCATCTCGTCTGCCCCACATGTTTGCCGAAGGGAGGGTCAGTAATTGCCCATATTTTGATCCCTAAAGTCCCTGGTGTATGAGGCCAAGAATTTGCCTTAGAACGGGTCCAGGGAAAGGGTATTATATTTAAACCCTGGGTGAAGCTGAAACTGCATAGCTCTCTGATTATATTAACCTAGTACCGTGAGGATACGACAGAGATGAACTTCAACTGACTAGGAAAAAAGGCTACCACCTTGAACTCAGTAAGGGAGTCAGTCATAACTGCATCCCCTGAATCAGCATTAAGCCAAGGTATGTGGTTCTAAACTGAAAGTTGAACCTTTTGATTATCTGTTCAGGCATTAGCAAAAGGCATAACAATGAAAAGTGCGTTCTCCAAGAGGCCGCCATTCTCTGTTGAGATATTACAGCTGCTACTCCATACTCAAGTAGGAAGCATACATTAGAAGAGGTTATATTTTGCCTTATAAACTGGAATCCTGAACTCAATAAGGATTCAACTTCCGTGAACTCAACTAGCTGTAATCGGTGACTGTTTAAAAGATTGGTTTTTGTATACAAACTGCAATTATGGTTAACTTGTAACCATTACGTAGAAGGGTTCACCAGAATCATTTTAAAAAATTGCAATTTATTTTTTGAAGTAACCTGTGTATAACTTGCAGGTTTCTTAATATTATTAGTTTTCAAACTTCCATTTTGATAATAGCATCGGAGCCCCATCTACAGCATAAATACCACAATTTTGACTTAACAAGTGATCATACAGATATTTTAAACGAGACTATAATGTGTCAAATTAAACCAAATTGAAACAGTATATAGACACATGGAAATAATACATCCAAAAATGAAATAGGCTGATGATGAACTATATCCATCACTACTTGTGTATATTATGCATTGGTATATTTCATTTACATATGCAACAAAGTCAAAGTGTTTTGCTTGTATTGAGAAAAGCAGTGATGTGAGTTTTAATATTCATCACTTGATGCATCTCAGCGAGATATAGGCATTATTAGTCCTAGAGCATTTAACGATTCTTCACATTAACTTCTACTTCTTCACAGAACAAGATCCTACACTTGAAAGTGGAACATTCAAGGGATTAGACCAGCTTAAAGTACTAGACATTTAAGAAATAAAGTTGGTCTATTAATAGAAGGTGCTTTTAGATATCTTGTTAAATTTGAAACATATACTGTATAAAATAGCAATATGTGTCTGGAAAACTCACTCCTGATAATTCACTGGTCTGCATAAGTGCAAATTTTATTGCAAGATAATCCATTAAGAAAGGTTGATGTTACATTATTCAATGGATTACAGAAATTGGCCGTTTTGGCACTGCACAGAAATCAAATTGCATCATTGGAACCAGGGATATTTGAGGATCTTGGTAATTTGATAGAGTTAGATCTCTTTAGAAATCAATTAAGCGAGCTTGATGTTACCTTATTCCATGGATTACATAAATTGTCTATCTTAACACTTAGCAGAAATCAGATTACATCATTAGAACCAGGAATATTTGAGGATCTTGGTAATTTGACAAAGTTGGGCTTGAATGAAAATCAGTTAAGGCAGCTTGATGTTACCTTATTCCATGGATTACATAAATTGTCTATCTTAACACTTAGCAGAAATCAGATTACATCATTAGAACCAGGAATATTTAAAGATCTTGGTAATTTGACAGAATTGTCTTTGTATGAAAATCAATTAACTGTGCTTGATGTTCCATCGATTACATCAATTGTCTATCTTGTTACTTCATACAAATCCAATTACATCATTGGAGCCAGGTATATTTGAGGATCTTGGTAAATTGACACAGTTGGACTTGGATGAAAATCAACTTAGTGAGCTTGATGTTACCTTATTCCATGGACTACATAGATTGTCTAACTTGGGACTTCAAACAAATCAAATTGCATCATTGGAGCCTGGTATATTTGAGCATCTTGGTAATTTGACAGAGTTAGTCTTGTATTACAATAATTTAAGTGAGCTTGATGCTACCTTATTCCGTGGATTACATAATTTGTCCTCCTTGTTACTTCACACAAACCAAATTACATCATTGGAGCCTGGTTTATTTGAGCATCTTGGTAATTTGACAGTTTTGGACTTGGCTCACAATAATTTAAGCACACTTGGTGTTACCGTATTCAGTGGATTACGTATATTGTCTTACTTATCACTTCAAACAAATCAACTTTTGGCTCTGGAACCTGGAATATTTGCCGGTATGACATATTTAGAAGAACTTAATTTAAGTCGAAATCTTTAGCTGAAATTGATATATTGATGGATTAGGAGAGTTCCACTTTTGATTTTTGGGTAATAATTGTGTTTTAAGATATGAATCCCTTATTGTTTGGAAGAACCTTGGCAACTTGACACCCAACTAGATTCTAACAATATAATCGATAAGCCAATATTGATGAAAAAGTCTTGGACAGGCTTGTCTAAATTGCAATTATTGATTCTGACTGGAAATGAACTAGTTATTCTTAATTCTTTTGTATTTCAAAATTTGAGAAATTTACGCGGCCTGTCTCTTGCAAGAAATGCCTTAGTGTAATTGAAGATGAGGCTTTTTCTGGGTTTTCCAATGAGTGAATGCGTTAGACCTTGAACGGAATCCACTTTCTAAAGTTGGCAAACACTCATTTGAAGCATTAGGAAATAGTAAATTTCTTAGAGAGACCCCATTCAATTTGTTGCTTTGTATAATTGGACGACTCCCAATGTTTACCACTGGAAAAACTCTCTCCCTATTTAACATGTTTCACAACTCTACCCATCGTGTACGTCAATGCTCTATGTGGATCATTGGTATATTTGCACTAGCATCTAATGTAGTTGTTCTTACTTGGGGATCTTTGAATATTTCGAAAAGAAAAATGAAAATACCAGACAAAAGATCTTCATACAAACCTTGCAGGCCTCTGATTTTATTATGGTATGGGTGTTTCATGATATATGCTAATAATTGCTGCAAGAGATACATGAGATGGTAATGTAATTTCCCTTTGCATGAAAAGAAATGGAGAACCGTAGCTCCATGTTAAATTTTGCTAGTGTCGTGTCAGTGATATCAAGTGAAGCATCTCTCTTTTTGTTGTATTGATAAGTATTGAACGATTTTGGATGTTTAGAATTATAGGAAAAATCCTTCCATTACACGTAGGTTAAAAGTAATAATGGCCTAGTAGTTTGGGTTTCAGCTGTCATTTTAAGCATGATACCAATTGGTTTACAAGATGAAGAATATGGTTTTTCAGAGGTGTGCTAGGGTTACCTCTTGTTAGAAACTTAACATATGAATTGGAACATACAGAAGTTATAGTAGATGTAGATATCAAAAAAATATTTCAATATAATATAACAGTGCAAACGTTAGAAGAAACTGGGAGTAAACCATTTTCTTATTACTCTATTGGTTTATTTATTGGTGTCAATGGTTTGTGTTGTTTAAGCATTGCATTCCTGTTACATTTGTATTTTTCATCATTGTAATTTGTCACTCCTCACATGAGAATGAGTGTTCCTAGGTGGAATACGAGGAAGTGAAAATGGCTATCAAGATGGGTTTAATTGTCTTAACTGACTTCCTTTGCTGGATGCCAATAGTTTTATTGGGGATTTTAGTGCAGATTGGTTATGCAAAGGTGTCACCTGAAGTGTTTGGCATGGTTATAGCATTTATATTTCCAATTAATTCAGCCATTAATCCATTTTTGTATACCATTGGACATATTTTATCCAATCGCTTTGATCGCAATCGAGGGGGAATGAATGAATGAAGAAGCAATATCTGAAACACCCCTCTAAAACATACCACGTACATTAAAGGGATTAAAATATACCCCGTACATTAAAGGGATTAAAATGGAATCCAAGTTTTGCATGTGTCCGCGTACTCAAAATAAGCAAAAAACTATCGCGAAAAAACAATGGTGCAGGTTTCAATCAACAAAGTGTAGTGCAAAACAAAAGCCACCCTAAAAGGCTTTTGAAAAAGTAACGAACCTGACAACTACGGACGCACCAGATGATTACGGGTAAGACAAGTTTGTGCTAGCAACCCTGCCAAGAAAGCCCAAGCAGGAGGTTAAGCGCCGGTTAAGCGAGGGTTCAAGATTATCAACCTCCTCGTGTGAACCCCGGTAACTGAACTTTTCAGGCGAACGATAATCCACTGAGGCACTCTAACATCTGTCCTTTTTTACTTCACTGTCTTTTTAATTCACTGTTGTCTTTTTTTACGCACTGTATTTTAACCATGCCCCGTCAGAGGACACTATCTGATGCCAGTCTGGTACACGTGCCCTATATTTGGGCAGGCATCACCAGATGTCAGTCAGCATGGATCTCAGTGCTCCAACTATATGTGGAAGGTCTCACTAAGGCAAAGATAAACATTATCGAACACCTCACACATACGCATAAGTCACTGCGATTCTCCTCCAAGAGACACACGCTACTGACAGTTCCATCCTGAACATCCGCGGCTACACCCTAGCTGCACACACCAGCGCGCTACCCATGGCTTGCCACTTTGCTAGTAACTCAGCCCAATGGTAACAAATTGCAACCTCACCTGCAGACTCCCACCCTGGATGGGCACGACCCAAATTGCAGGTGTTCATGTCACCAATGTCTACAAGCCACCTACCATCGGCTTCAAGCAGACTCTCTAACAACTTATGGTGTGGTGTACCTTGCATTTACGCTGGTGACTTTAACAGTCATAGCATTACCTGGGGTTACACGAAAACCAACCCTGATGGAGCTACCCTAGAGGACTGGGCCTCAAAATCCGGTGTACAACTTTTGCACGACCCCAAGCAACCAGACACTTTCAACTCTGGAAGGTGGAATACGTCTACAAACCCTGACCTTGCTTTTGCAAACGTGGACACCATCTCCATTCACCGTACTGTTCTCGACCGCTTTCCGAAGTCACAACACAGACCACCACTGATCGCTCAGGAGAGCCTTGCTAAGTCTGTACCAACAAAGCCAGTGAAAAGGTGGAACTTCCGCAAGGCAGACTGGGACCAGTTCAAGAACCTGGTGGATTCAGAAGTGCCTAACCTCCCGACACCAACTTCCTCTAACCTGGACAATTCTTACACAACACTGTGTAAACTCTTTATTAATATAACAAAGAAGACCATCCCACGTGGCTGCCGTCGCAGTTATATCCCATCCTGGGATGAGGAATGTGATACTCTTTACAATGATTTCCTGAATTCTGAACCCGGGGAACAAGCATCATCCAAGGCTTCAGATCTGACAAACTGCTTGGACAGGAAACGCCGTGAGCGCTGGGAGGAGATGGTCCAAGGAATGGACTTCACCCACTCCAGCAGGAAGGCCTGGAAGACTATAACCGCCTCACCGGCAGAATTTCCAAACCATCGAAATGTCCAGTAACTGTCAACTCAATTGCTGAGCAACTCCTCGCAAATGGTCGTTTCAATAACATTGATAAGGATCGCACTCGCTCTGTCAAAAAAGAGATCACTAAACTTCGTCGACCCTCCGGCGTGGACGGGTCACTTTCAACATCCTTCTCACTAGATGAGCTTATCCCTGCTATCAGCCAACTATAGAGAGGAAAGGCCCAGGGCCCTGATAACATACCAGCAGAGTTCCTGATGCACGATGTCTAGATTGGCTCCAGGAGTTCTACACATGTTGCCTTATCAACCAGTCCTTACCCAAGATCTGGAAAAAAAAAAAAAAAAAAAAAAACAAGCCTGTCGACAACCCTAAGAACTACCGCCCAATATCACTACAAACTTCTTGAGAGGAAGATCCTGGCCCGGCTGGAGCCCGTCGTCAAACCCCATCTGCCTGACGAACAAGCAGGATTTCGCTGTGGCCGGAGCACTTTCCACCAGATTGTAAAACTCACAAATGATATTGAGGAAAGCTTTGAAAAGCGCCTTAAGGCAGGCGTCATCCTGGTGGAACTTACTGCAGCATACGACACCGTGTGGCACCAGGGCCTGACACTCAAGCTTCTCATGACCATCCCGGATCGGCACCTTGTACAATTTATATATAACATGCTTGCAAACCGTAGCTTTCAAGACCAGTGATGGGCAGAGTAGTCGTCTGCGTCGTCTGAGGAACGGAGTACCACAAGGATCTGTACTGGCTTCTATGCTGTTCAACTTCTATATCAGAGACTTACCTCAAACAACATCTAGACAAATGGCTACGCCGACGATCTTGCCCTCCTCCACTCGGACAGCAACTGGACAGAAGTAGAAAGCACACTTACTGCAGACATGGCCCTACTTGCAGCATATCTCAAGACCTGGAGACTGAAGCTGAGCGAAGCCAAGACCACCGCTACTGCCTTCCACCTCCACACCAAAAAGGCTCATCGCCAGCTTCAAATCAACCTCAATGGAGTGCCTCTGCCATGCAATCCTACACCAACCTACTTGGGAGTGAAGCTTGACCGGCAATTTACTTACCGGCAGCACCTCGAGTCCGTATGCGCCAAGGTATCTTCGAGGAATAACCTCCTGTGCCAACTTGCTGGATCTTCATGGGGTGCCAGCCCAACGACCCTACGCACCACCGTCTTGGCTCTGGTCTACAGCACTGCTGAATATGCTGCCCCAGCATGGTGCAACAGCTCTCACACAAAGAAACTGGACACCGTACACAACGAGACCTTGAGAACCATTACTGGCTGCCTCCGTCCTACTCCATCTGAATTCCTACCAGTGCTTTCAGGCATTGCACCTGCAGCGCTTCGGAGAGAACTCCACCACACGCATATAGTGAATAAGGCCCTGCCGGACAACAAGCACCTCCTGCATAACACTGTCAAAGAATCACACCAACTCGGTAGACAAAGACTGCGCTCTCGCTGACCTTTCTGCCGACACGCTGCTAAACTCTCCAGTTGCCTATTCAACCTCTTACAGACATGGAATGCTGCCTGGCTAGATACTCCAAGACCAGATCAACTCTCTATTACACCTAAGACAGAACTACCACCTGGCAGCAATCTCCCACGCAAGGATGGGTCACCTTAAACCGGATTCCCACAGGAGTCGGTCGCTTCAATAGCAATATGCACCGATGGGGGCTGCGGCCATGGCCAGCCTGCCAATGTGGTTCTCCATCACAGACTGCGGATCACATTCTCAATGAGTGCCCTACCTTTCGTCCACCGGTGGACACATATTTCTCAAACCCTAACCAATCAACAGTGAGTTGGCTCCACACGTTAACAACATATTTAGCTGCTGCCTCATACGCAAGAAGAAGAAGCGCCGGTCATTTATACAAAATGCGTTCCTATTGAATGTGGCTATAATAACCGACATAACGGAGTCCATACTCAAAATCCATTAGGAGAGCTCATGCATTCAAAGTTGTGCGCATGGGATGGCATGTCCCTACAACAGGCACCCGAGATAGAACTTCTGTTAAATAGGTGTGTCTGGAATGCAACTGTGTTGGGTATACCATCAAATATACAGTTACATTCTGTATAGCCCCATCCATTGTATAGGGCGCTTGCACGGCAGGTCAATAGGTTTATCTTGGCCAGGCCTGCCTCCAGAACAACCCAAGCATGCAGAAAATACAAAATACCTGTAGAAATAGCTGAAATGTTCAGGTGAACCAGGTGCATGCATTGTATTCTTCGCATCATTGGATGATCTGGAGGGCAAACAAAAGTCCATTCATAATATATATCACGCTGGCTTCTGTTTCGGTATTAAGTGCGGCGTTGTAAATATAGCACAGGGAATAAAGATGGCAGCTTCCATGATTGTTGTACAGTCGTGACATTTGTCTAAATAATCTGGATTTTTTTCGCAAGGAATACTCCAATGACCATGAAAACCATCTGGTACGTCTTATTTAGGGATATTTCATTATATATGTGCCGATAGATTTATGCCAATAAATTCCTTTAAGTGTCTGTGATATTCCTGTGTTGTGTTAGGCGTGTTGGTACTTCTCTCCCGAAGGGGGGTGGTTTCCCCCTCTTTGGGATCACCCTGAATCTTACCTGTACCCAGGTGGATGTTTGTTTTTTGATGAAAAGGAGCGGAAAATGTCAATTACATTAAATTATTTGGCACCAAAAAAGGGGGTTTTAGCAAGCCGGAGAAAAAACCTGAAAGGGGGTGGTAACCCCCACCCCCCCCCACCCCCGGAAAATCCTGGGATTTGCAGCATTTTAAAGAGACACTGGCACATTTGAAAAATAGTGCGCCCTCAAGATTTTTCAAAATCGATATTTTTGCATGGTTGTAAAGCTTTTATATAAAAAACCCTCACCCGAAATGATTAAGACCAAATCAGCTTCCTTATAGGTAAACAGAACGATTTTGTAATTTAACGTCGCCGGCGACGTTAAATTCAGCAGACGACGAAAGTGGCGTTTCACACAAGAACACGCACGCCGTATGCACGTTTCCCACGCTATGCACACTGTTTGACCGGCCTATAACCTTTGTGGTTTTAATATCAGTGAGTACGAGTCAAAAATATTCATGTAATATACACATTTGTTGATTAAACATTTGTTGATTAAAGTTATGGAAAACTTAAAAGTTGGCCTACAAATTACCTGGATGTCTTTATCATCATATCATTGTCCCTATCTGTTTTGGGGTATGTTATTTTTATGTGTAAAATATATCTCTGTTCTTCCAATGGCCTAGACTATCATTTGAGAGCAAATTGAAGAAAGTTCATATTTTGTGAAAATGTGCCAGTGCCGCTTTATAGGGATTAGCAGCGATTTGCTAATCCGAAACATCGAAAAAATCATCAAAATTCATATTTTTGTATTTTTGTTACTGGCATGGGTATGCAAACATAACCTGGAAGTGGTTGGCTTGAAATCCGTATATTAAAGGCAAGGCAGTACTTTTTCTCCGATTCTTTAATTTCTATACGTGCGTATCAAAATTCCGACTTGAGATCAAAAAACCTTTCTCGGTGAATATCCCAGATTTTAAGCGTGATATTGTGCACCATGATCAATACAGTTTAACCTCAAACACAAACATCATTGATCTTTGTTTATTCTGTGCTAGTGTAAACCACAATCAGCTGTTTATTGTAGATTTTGAGACCTCATCTCTGTATGTCCATTTGCGGGAGACGGAATGACAAATTTCCTCAAATACTTGATTTTTTCACTATTTGGTGGTTTGTTTCTAAACTAAAGCAGCTATATGGAATTGTACACACTTATCCCTGACATATAAGTTAAAACAAATGCATTTCCACATTTTTCGACTTTTCTCGCAACATCACTGCTAATCCCTTTAAGTGCAAAATGCTAATTCGACTCATAATATCACAATTTTCAACGAGATACAATACAAAAATATTTTACTGCACAAAGATATGAAAACGTGGGGGATGATTATATTGATTGTCCCCTCACATCAAAAAGTGGGGATATACCCCCAATCCCCCCAGGATCTCTGCCACTGGATATTTCCACATTTTATACAACATTGCATGCTAATTTTTAAATATTTTGTAGTAGTTAGTTTGCTGTACTTTTATTTAGGGTTATGTGTTCAACGCATTTTGGATATGATTGGTAAAATGATATGGTACCTTCTAATGTAAGATATAGATATAGAACTATTGGCTAGAAAAATTTTATAATATGTATAGGAATATATATCATCAGTATTCAAAATTTGTAAGCAAGTGGCCAAGCGTCGTTCAATATAGTAATTTGCTCAAATTAATCAAAATAGATGAAAGCAATATAGACTACACACCACAAACTGGTTTAGACACTTTGATGTGGGCCGGTGTAGAAGTAATTATGGTCCGGCGTACTCATAGTCCGGGAACAATGGTGAACAATAGGACAATTGATTCAGTTGACTCTTCACGCAACATTAGTTTTTCACGCTTTATTCCGTTATCGTCTATGGAGCCCCGGACTGTGGCTCCCGCCGGACTATGTCTGCTTTCACACTGGTCTTGAGTGCTCCTGTGGTCCATATATGACCTCGTTCTCCTCTGTTGCTCATAATTTTATATTAAAAAAATAACCCTTACAATGGAGTTGGTTTTCAAACACTGACGGGTTTGAAATAATGATAGGGGGCCTTATAAACTTTTGCTTGATGAATTTTTTCCTCAATTTTTCGTTTTCATGTGATAAACCATGACGACGTCTAAATTCAGGATTCTTGCCTGTCACCGCCTGCTTGTATATTGCCAAAGTAATGACACCCGCTCTACATTAGAATTTAGTTGATTCCTAGTCCAGTGTTTCTTTTTCAAGTTTCAATGAGGGAAATAGTTAAGCTCTAATTGATGTACTTCATATATAGAAAATCACAACTTTGTAATAATATTCCGGATCCGGAGTTTTTCTTATACACTGTAGACTTATCCTATGATACTGTTGCTACACATAAAGGTTTGCTTCACTAAAACGAATAGTGGATTCCAAAGTAAAGATTGGCCAATTGTGGTGTAAAAGGTGCAGAATTCAGAAACCTTTACCTGAAAAAGTGCAACGACACAAGTATTTGGAAAATATTGAACTCGATCAAATAACATGTCATGTAGGAATTGGATGATACTGATCACATCTAAAGTGGGTTAGTGTGATGAAAAGAAAATCCCCAAAATAGTCAAATTTTGCAATTTTATAGTGAAAGGTTTCTGAATTTAGCAAACTGAGCCAATTTTTGCTTGACATATAATCCAAATTTGTTCACTGAAGACATCAAAATATATAATAAAACCAGGGATGTAGCTACAGTGGGCGGTGGTGGGCGGCAGAGCCCACCACTCAGCTTCAGAGCCCACCACTAAACACCAATTTTAACTCTAGAGCCCACCACTCAAAGAGCAAAAATGCACAATTTTAATCATTTTATGCAAAACCACCAACTTCCAAAGAGCAAAAATGCACAATTTTAATCATTTATGCAATTTTGGACAATTTTAAGTGTCATAACGTTATAATAAAATGTCACAAGATTCTTCAAATACCACCCACCACTCAAAATGTGCTAGGCTACAACCCTGAATAAACCAATATTTCACAATTATTGTTATAAGAGCGGTAGTGTATGCTAATAGTTTTTCAATGTTAAAAACATCAGGATATTACGCGTCATGTTCGCCCGGCGGCTATTGTGTTGCCATTGTCCGGGTGCATTGAGATTCCATTTGAGATATGGCAACTATTCGAGGGCCTATTTTTACTAGGGCCAATAAAATCAACTTGTTATTGTATTTGGCAACTATTGATTCTATAGAAATAGGTCATTAAAAAGTTTTAATCATAATACTGACTTGCAATTTTGATAACATCAAAAAATCATGAAAATCAATCCCAAAAAGTAACAAAGCCACGTTGACCCCGTAATGGTAATGCAACATTTTTGTTTTTCTCTCCAGAAGACTTTTTACACCTGTAAACTGGTTATTATGGTAGATAAGCAGAAAATGGAGATTCACATTGTTCATTACTGAGGCACAATGGCCACCACAACATCCTAAGTTCATGGTGTCCCTGAAAAAGATTGCGTTGATTAACTTGAAATATTTGAATCCTAGGGATATAAATTTGTCTCAGATGTTAACACGCTCTCTACCACAGCGGGGCATTATATATTATTGGCAGCAACCAACATTGTAAGTCATATGTTTATAGGATTTTTTTCCAAAACCAATGTGATTCATGTGGAATAATATTCTGGCAGGTACTTATGTGGCTATATAACTGATTTATAGAATGGATATTTTAACATGCTTTCATAAATGTACTTTATATTGGTTTTAACATTTCAAATATGTTGTAGAAAAATGACACATCAAATGTATTGAATGTAGGCAAGGAATGTACGTTTACTATATATTGTTTGATTAAATTTAAACAGTTGTCTTATTTTTAATGTACTTTATTGTATTCTCTACTTTCTGTGTATATATATAGCAAGTTCTTGTAAATAACAGTATAGTATAAACCACAAACGTTTCGGGTGTATATATATATATCATATATAATATATCTCATCTTGATTTATTTATTTACCTATCATATATATATATATATTCGAGCTCTATATATATATAAATCTAGCTATATCATATCGGCTATCCATAGTGGGCCTTAGGTGGAAAGTGGCTTTTGATATTCACTCATTACTGCGTTAGGGGAAATAAGTCCTTTCCCTTAACGCCTTTCCTTTGTAGTTGCGATTTTATTCCGTTCTAATACAAATAGAAGTGTATTATAATTTTAGCAAAATTTATTGCAAATTTATGCAATTTATTCAAATTTTGAGATTTTTGTACATCTGTCTGTCTCTAAGGATTTTGCTATAGACCCCCGTAGTACAAACTCAATTAAAAACTCTATTATTAAAAACCGTCCCCTTAACGTCTATATTAGTCGGAAATATATATATATTATATATATAGAATATATATAGCGCATATAATATCTATATATAATTTATTTATTTACATATATATATCTATATATATATATATCATAATTATAAATATAATATACAAAATTATCTGCACAGCTCGATGTTTCAGTGGACAAACTTGAATTTTGACGGCTCAAGAGATCTTTTTGGTACTTGCAACTAACAATGATACTCCTTTTATTCTTTTGTAAAATTACCTCTACTTGGTTTGGCGGTTGTGACCCTTTCTGGCCAATACAGGCCTTTTGGTCATCCTCCCCCTCATCCTGTAATTTCAAATCACTGTATATTTAAAATATAACATAATACCTGTTCTGAATGGGATGAGAAAATAAATAAATATGATATGAGATGATTGCATGATTGCCATCCCTATTCGCTTTTGTACTTATATTAAGGGGTATATAAAAACAGCTTTTGTCTCTATCTTCGTCAAGGAAATGGACGACAATAAGAAAGATTATTGCAATTCACCTGAAATAAAATTTTCATTAAAAAAGAAAATATCATCTCTTCAATTCTGATGTTAAAAAAAACAGGGAAAGAGTTCCATAGGTTCTCCTTTAAAAATGTACAGGAAACAAATGATTTGATTTATTGGCCTTACACTACTAAATACCCTAATCATAATAACGGGGCTAGCAGACATTGTAACCACATCTCAAGTACAAAATGTTTGAGTGATTAAATATGTAGACAGACTAACAGGGACCCCAGAAAATTACTTAGTTACCAATGTAGGGGGCCACAAAGGTCAAACGTCATTGCATTCAAGGGGCTGTGACTGTTTTCCCTATTTCTTAAGCAAGCATTGAGACACTCAAAACTATTCTTATTTTGATCCTATGAATTACAATAAGTTGCACCATTTTTTATCCAAATCGGATAGCAACGAATTAATTTGACCCCTGTCACAACTCTGACCTTGACCCCTTTTTATTGATTTTTGCTGTTTTAGCCTATAACTCGAAAACTTTTACCTTGTAGATAGTACAAACTATACCTTTCCTGAATCCTTGTGATGACCAATAACATGGTTACTTTCAAGCAAGATTGGATCAATTTAAAAATTTGACCCCTGTCCAAACTTTGTCTTGGCCCCCTCTCCTTAGGCACCATTGTGGCACTTAAGAATTAGTTCAGGGGTCCCTGTTAGTCTGTCGACATAATTTAATCACTCAAACCAGTTGTGTCCTGGGAGTGTTACAATGTATGCTAGCTCCGGGGCTATAAGGCCACAAAATAAAAAAGAATCTTTGGCTGTAGAACTTCGAAAAGGGGTACATAATGTAAATCTTGCCAAAAAAATCGTATGAGAGTGAAGAGGGCTATAGTGAAATATTTGCAAGTGCTTTTCATTCTTTTGGTTACTGGAATGAATCAGATGATTGCATTTTTATACCTACCTAATATTTCTAAAACTGAGCTTTTCTAGTAAGGTTTTGCTTGTATCCTCAGTAAGGTCTAGTTATAGGATAGGATTCAGTATCATTATACATACTCTAATATTTGTTTATTTAAACGTTATTATACCTACCCTAATATGTTTTTAATAAAAAAAATACATCGATCCTCGGACCGCTTGTGTCGCTTGCCGTCGCGGTTAGTGAATGATAGGCCTAACATGACCTTTGACCTTGATATGTGACCTTTGACCTCATCAACAAATGAGGGATTCCATGTTGCACCTATGATTCAAGTCTGGTTCCAATTAAACTTCAACTTTTCAAATGAGACCAATTTTACATTTTCAGCCTATTTTACAACTTGACCTCACATGACCTTTGACCTTGGCATGTGACCTTTGACCTCATCAACAAGTGGGGAATGCCATGCTGCACCTGTGACCCAAGTTTAGTTTAAATCTATCAAAGTATGAGGATATTACAGGCAAATGTTAACCCTTTTTCACAACAGACATCAACGACAACAACAACAGACAACAGACATCAACAACAGACAACTACTACAGTGGACAAAGTGATCCATATGTGTCTTCCTACCTTAGGGCAGGCGACACAACAAAGTGATCCATATGTGTCTTCCTACCTTAGGGCAGGCGACACAAAAATTGGGTCATATTCGCTGGTATCAGGTGTACTGTCTATGAAGGACAGTGTATATAGTCCCAGCCACATTTCGCAATATCATGCAAAGAAAAAATCCCTCGCAGTCCCAAAGATTTGTGAGTTGCTGTACATGAAAAGAATGTAATTTGCCTTGTCATCCAAGCAAGACAACAGTACAATACAACCTATAAGGAAGTACATCGTAAGAAAGATTGTATGCCCTAGAATTAATGTTCACAGCCACATTTCGCAATACCGTACAAAAAATCATCTTGTGATTCCATCTATTGTATAGAAAGACTTGCTACCTGTACACCTGTACATAATATAATATGGTATTGTGCCTTATCATCCAAGCAAGACAAAAGTCCAATGAGTCAATAAGGAAGTACTTCGTGACAGATCTTTAGTACTGAGATGTTTGTGGTTATATTTTGCTTTAAAGTGGAAAAAAATCTCAACACAACCCTTCGAAACATCTTTTAAAAATATAAGCTAGGCCAGGTCCGTGAGAAAGGGTAGCTAGGGATAGCTGCAGCACCCTTCCTCAATTTTTAGATTGGGGTACACAGCAGTCAGTATGTATCAGGTCCCATTACAACATGTTTACATTAAGAAAAGTGGGAGGTTTAGTCAATTCACATTCAATCAGTAGATTTTAGTCACATCAAAAGTGGTGAAATTTCCATCACGATAAACAAATCAGACCAGAAAAACTGAAAACACAGCCTTACCTCATAAAGCAATAGTTTACCTTTGGGACTGTGTTATGACGTCTCATTTCAGATTCAGATTCAGATTTATTTACCAAATTATATTTAAGTAAGACATTGGAGGGTTGACCAAAACAGCGCAGCGCTCGTAGAATATTGGCCACCAATACCTTAACCCTCGTCTTACCAAGCCTTTTTTTGTAACACGGTTTACCAAGGGGGGGGGGGGTTACCACCCCCCCTCGAGAATTTTTTTATAAAGCACCCGATGCTTATGATTTTGATACCAGTGGATAGCTATGGTCCTCCTCTTTCCATTGATACCAAAATAAGTACAACATACCTAGTATGAGTCACAATACCGTCATCAAGTCCGCGAGTCGGCCAAAATTGGATTTTTCCATAGAAAATAGGTGAAAATTCATTTTGTTTAAAAAAAAAAAAAACGTGAATATCGGATTTTCATGCGGGTTTTCAGCTCGAACTAAAGATGGCAATTGGCTAGTTTTCATAAAAAAAGAGGTTTTAGAGCCATTATGTGCATAATTATTTTCACCAATTCACCATAAAATATCCTTGGGTGGCAACCCAAACCCGGTGAAGGTGATACCTCACATTTTTTTCGCTAAAATGACCGGAAAGGAGAGAGAACCGTTACCTAGAAGCTTTTTACGATTTTTATTATTATTACTTGTTTAGGGTACGTTTTGGGAGCCCCCCCCCCCCCCCTTGGTAAGACGGGGTTTTAAATAATTAAAACGTACTTAATTGGGTGCAAGGACACAAGACACCATAATTACGGGAAGACAAAGTGCAGTACAACACAAGTACAGGACTAGTGAGACAAAAAGTATGTCAGCGATGGTAAAATATTTAAATATGAGTACATAGTAATAATATATTGACAAGAGTTCCATATGTACCCCCCCCCATATATTTACATGCAACATAAATTTTAATTATTTTAGCTGTTTATTCCGTTTTTGATGAAACAAAGCCAATATTAAAATAAATTTTGTATCATGTAAATATATATGAGGGGGTACATATGGAACTCTTTCCAATATATTGTACAATCATATAAAGTAGAATAAAATAATAACTCTAAGGGGTCACAAAGATTAGATACATTGGAAAAAGTTCCAAAACGCACCCCTTCAAAAAACAGGAAACAGATTATACCATAATATATCATCTAATCCCCAACATAGCATATCACCCAAGGCCAAAAATAAAGAAACTTTAACCCGTTTAACCCAGAAGGGGGGAGCACGTATGGAAACTCTGACGATGCAGAAAATACAAGAAAATCCCCTTAATTTTAACTGGCATATAAGATAGATTTAATATTCCGGAAATAAAAACTCTTAAAGCAATATTATCACCCTTTTTTGAAGAGCGCCCCCAATTTTCAAATTTTGATATTTTTGCACAGTTACGTCGTAATTGTCTAGAAACTATACCTGCTAAGGAGAATGCTAAAAAATGCGTATTTATCACAAAATAAGCGATTTTGTAATTAGAATTGGGATCCCCAGATTGACTTAACGGCAGAGCTGGAAATATAACGTTTATGTCCGTCATGATGAAATAGTGCCACCTCGAGAACATAACCTCTAACTTGGCTTGCCTGACTATTAAAACAACTAGATGGATGGCGTAGCACGTACATTGCGCTATGTCCCGGCTATTTCACATTGAAGGCCGTTTCCAGCAGCCGTTGTATTAATTATCGGGGATCCCGATAATAATTATTCTACATGTAGTACAAAATTCCTTCGTTGGTGACACATAGACATTGTCCAGCTTAACATTCACCGTTAATAGTTTAACTAGCCGTTACCAATGCCAATCCGTGTAAAAGCTCAAAATTTTTGCAAAATTGGGGGCGCTCTTCAAAAAAATGTGCTAATATTGCTTTAACAGACGGGCATTTCCGATATTGATTATCGATAGAATTCCATCTAAGGGACCCCTGTTTTCTGATGTTTCCTAGCAAGATCGGTACTAAATCAAAGACCTGGTCCCAGGAATATATACGTGGAGACTTACGAAATAATTAGAATTTTACAGGAAGTCATTGAGTTTTATTGAAATTATACATAACGATAGCTTTTTTGGAGTCTTGATGTCATATACAGTAAGTGGTGTTTAATTCTCAAACAAAGCAAGAATGAGCTTTAAAAGTGAAATTGTGCACATGTCGAATATCTTCTTTTTTTGTTTAACATGATTGAATTTAAATTCATTATTTTCCTATCCAAATTAATTACAATATTTGAATTGTGGTAAAACGAGACTCAGATAAATAAAACAACGTTGTTAGTGGAAGATATGTTAAGTCTGCACAACAATACCGTGTATTTAGAAACAAGATTAGTCCCTTCTTCTTATCGTGTCCGAACACTGTGGCTTCTCAAATATGATCCAGCAAGATATGGGTACAACGTCCGGCTCCTTCATTGATTTCGGCAAGGTCCTTGTTGGTGCTTGTTGCTTCCAGCAGTGGGCAGACAAGAGGTGGGTTTCCATTGTCTGTGGTGCTGTTCCACCACCACAGGTAGTATCGCTTCATCTGCTTCCAGATACCCCCACTTCTGCAAGAACCTTAGATCGGCCAGTTCTGGTTCTCATCTACTTGAGGCCTCGCCATTCAGCCCATGAGGATTACAGCTCCAGGTGGGAGATCTCACCAGGTTCAATACCGATAGATGTTACTTTGGTTGATGGCAAGTCTTTCTTTCCACAATGCGGACTCTCTTAACCCCTTACGAGACTGTTTCATAGGTTTGGACTTTTGCTTAGAAACTCTCTCTAGATTTACGGCGGTTGGCAGCAGTAGCTGTCCAGACATCGGGTGCTTCACATTGGATACTTGGCAGCTACGCTTTGCATGCTCGCTACGCTACTACGGATGTCTGGTGGAGCAATTCCTGCTAGTATGTGTAAGTTTTCCGTCGGTGTTGGACGGAGGCACCCTTATAACCGGCAGGAGGCCTTTAACGCTGGATCACGCTTCTTGGCATGGGTTATCTTTCCCATACAGGGGAAGCATACTCTGCACATGAGTTGCACAGGGCAAGTGCCGTCGATCTGGGTCAGTGGGCGAGCACCCCATCTGGGGCCAGTTAGTTTGTCAAGATGTTATTGCGTGAAGCATATTTCTCTCGTCTTCTCATGTGGGTCTTATAAGAAAGAGAGAGTGCGGTCCAGGTGACTCCTAGGTAACAGGACTATCACAGTGCTACAGGGGAGTTCCCAGACCCAGGTACTTTAACTTGACGTTTGGCTTCACGTTGCGTAGATGGAAGCACACACCTGTGTCTTAGAGGATTTGCACGTTGGTGGTTTTTCTCATAATCAGGAGTGAGTTCATCCAAAGCTTTGGAGAGTCGCTCTTCACACTGTGAAGTCGGATCTTGTGCACTAATTCCAAGATCGGTCTGCATAAATAAAACGACGGGTTCCTGCACTCCTAGGTTGGTCGTTGGTAAATATGTTGAACAGGAGAGTAGACCCTTGTGGTAGACCATTCTTGAGCCTCGCCATCGGCTCTTCTTCGCTCCTACCTTGAACAGAACATCCTGTTACCAGCAAACCACGGATAAGCTCAGTCACGCGGATGTCCTTGGTAATTTCCAGGATCTTATGTGTTAATGGTGATACTTGAAATAACGATACGCCCAGCATGACATTAGATAATGGTTATTATTAAGCGCCCAACAACTGGGGGTCGCAACATGGCAGACTTCACGATAGACTTGCGTCAGTTGTGTGCATTATTATCTAAGTAATCTGGTATACAAATAGCATAAAAACATGGTGTCTCGTGGCTGAACCCATAAAAATTCAGATTATTTATAGTGTTAGATATTTGCTTTATGTAACCGATAAGCAGTGATACGAACCATAAGTTGGTAGCGGCGGCTCTGGTCCCGCCAAGCGGCCGGTGCCGATGCCTAGTCAAAGTCAAGCTAATGGTAGTCATAACACCACAGTTCTTTCCCGTGAGGACATACCGCTTCCGAGTCTGAGTCTGAAGGGTAATTTGAAACAAAATTGGCAAGTGTTTCACCGTTATGGACATCGTAATGAGTTGCTAACAGGCCTCAAAAATTCTGATAGTGCATACAGAGTTGGAAACCTTGTCACATGCATTGGCGTGCGTGCCCTTGAAATTCATCACGGTTTACCCTTCACATCAGACGAGGAAAGGCAAAACATAGATTTTCATTTTGAAAGACTCTGGAAAGATTTACTGTTGTGGTCAGGCTAATGTCACATATGAAAGATTTTTTTTCAACACTTGTGTACAAAACAAGGAGGAAAGTTTTGACTCCTTGTGTAAGGCTTAGGAAATTAGCTGCTCTGTGAGTTTTTGGTCCACTCATAGATGAATGATCCGTGACCGGATGTCTGTGTATTTATGATGTACTACTCGGAAAGCCTGTTGCAAGAGAGTAAATTGACCCGCAGCTGTGTAACTATTGTCCAAAGTGCATAAGCCACTGCGCCCGTCTGAAAAAATTTCTCACACCACAGAAAACACAGACAATTCTGACGTCGGTGTTAATGCTATGTCTAAGAAAAAAAGTCGCCCAAAAAGAAGTCGGGTCAGCCTAGTGGTAAAAATAATCAAAGACAAAACGTCAGACTGACAAACATAAGTAACATTGCAAATTTTGTGGGGGTTGGCACATGACATGGGACAAACAAAAGGTCCAGCTTACGGAATACGTGTCAAGCATGTGGGGAAAGACCATTTTTTGCAAAGAAATGTCGAACAAACAAAACGTAAACAAAAGTATAAAGCCACACAACAAGTAGACGCAGAGTCTAGTACTACTGACAGTGAAGTAGATGATGTTGATATCATTAAGGCACATACACTTGTCCTTGACAATATTCAACAAGTACAAAAACAAGATAGTGTGCATAGCCATGTACAGAATGTCCCTGTTGCTATGCAGGCTGATTGTGGAGCCTCATGTAATGTCATACCAGATGAAAAATTGCCGGCTATATAATTCTGACCAAATCAACCAGAAGTTGCGTATGTTACAGCAAACAGGTCGTTCCCGTGCTTGGAACTGCAGACTTAGAGTCAAGAATCCAAACACGAGGTTTTAGTTTACGCTGTGCCCTTTTATGTCGTGAATCTTTCGTGTCACAAATGCCACTGTCTGGGGTCAAGGACCGCGCAGCAAATGAATTTGATTACGTCATCATCAGAGTTTCCAATCTCCCGATGATGAGGAGATCGCGATAGTTTTGATCATCCACCTGAAGTGGAAGACCTTTTTCAATCATCAGAGATGGTTTTTCAGTGGCAGAGGTTGTAGGCCAGGTGTTGTACATTTGCGGGTCGGTTAATACCGTACAGCCGGTTATAACGCCACCCAGGAGAGTACCATTATCTGTTCAAACCAAAACTTAAGGCAGAATTGAACGCCGTGAAAGTGAAGGTGTACTTCAGAAAGTTTCAGAACCTACAGATTGGGGCTTCAGGCTTGGTTTGCGTTGAGAACCCGAATGGCAAATTACCTTGTGCATTGACCCCAATCTCTCAACACTGCCCTCAAGCGCCCTCATTATCCTCTTCCGGTGATAGAGGATATATTACCAGATTGGACAATGTACAAAAATTTCTCAAAAGGAGATTGAATGAAGGATTTTTTTCGTGCAAATTAGATGATCAATCGGCACTCTTACCGCTTTCATACTCCATGGGAATGCCATTTGGCATCAGTCCAGCACCCGAAATCTTTCAACAGAAGCTTAACCAGTGTCTGGAGGGCTGAATGGCATACATGTTATAGCCTATGATGTACTCATTGTTGGTGAGTGACACAATAGCTTGAATCTACAAGAGATCATGATTAATTGCAAGCATTCTTGACTAGATGTCGTCAAATGCTTCACTTTGAAACACGACAAAATTTTCAGTACAATGTCAATACGTTGAACTTCATGGCCATGGCTAACTCCAGAGGCCGACAGTCAGATCCAAGTAAGGTCGAGGAAATTAGAAACATGCCCGCACCCACCGATGTGAGTGGTGTACAACGCTTTTTAGGCACGACACGTATTTAGCCAAATTTCTACCTCCACTCTCGGAGGATACAGAACCCTTGGCGTAGATTAACTCACAAGGATGCTGACTGGGAATGGTCTCATGAGCAAGGCACGGCTTGAGCGTGTCAACACAAGGTCATTACTGCCCCAGTTCTGAAGTATTTGAACCCAAGGTAGCAAAAAAAAAAAAAAAAATGTTTTGGGGGGAAGGCCAGGGCGAGCATCAGAAAAAGGGTTGGGTTTTGTACTGCTCAAGATGGTCGGCCTGTACATATGTCTCCAGAGCTCTCACAAGCGCGGAACACACAATCGCACAGATAGAGAAAGAACTTCTCGCTCAAGTTTGTGGACTGGAAAAGACGCATCACTTCCGTTGTATGGCCGCCAAATAGTTCTATGGACAGATCACAACCTCTGGTAGCTATTCGCAGAAAACCTCGTCCCAAGCCCCAAAACGCCTACAACGCCTACTCATCAGACTGAGGAACAGTATGACACAGGAATTAATACAAACCAGGCAAAGAAATGTACTTAGCTGATACCCGATCACGAGCGTACCTAGACACAAGCAAAACCGCGCCCCCTCCAATGTGAGGAAGTAGAATGAAAATATTATCTCGTTGACGGTATCGCAGTAACAGATAGACAAACCTGTTGGAAAACTAACAAGCTTAACACAGAAAGACTCAATTGACCTTGATCAAAGACTATATCACTAATGGGTGGCCGCAGAAGATAAGTAACCCATGAAGTGAGCCTACTATTGGCTGTCAAACATAAACCATGAGCTTCACACTGCAAGATGGGATCATCTTCAAAGGTGATCGATACTTAGTCCCCAAAACACTCAGAAGCTGCTACACGGACTGAATTACACGCAGCTCAAGTTGGGAATAGAGTCTACCCTCCGCCGGGCCCGAGAACAGTATTCTGGACTGGGATGTGTGCAGAACTCAAGACTTTCTTGCAAAATGTGACCATTTGCAATTCCTTTCAGAGTGAGCAAACCAAAGAACCACTTATCAACCACACTATACCAGACAGACCCTGGGAGAAGATAGCCATTGATTTCATGACAGTAGCAGACAAGATTACCTAGTACTGTCGACTGTTGCTCGGACTATTTAAATATGTGACAAAATGAAAGCAAGACTACAGCCGTAACTCAAAAGGACTCAAAAAAATTTCAGCACTCATGGTGTACCAATTGTGGTACAAAGTGACAAAGGGTCCACTTTCACTCTGTAGCATTCAAGCATTGCTGCAGACTACAATTTCACATCAGTCACTAGCTCTCCGGAATATCCCCAAAGTAACGGCAAGCGTGTCAATCGGAATTTAAAATCGCAAGAAGCTAGTACGAGAGACAAACCAGGACACAAGACATCTACCGTGCCTTGTTGGCGTGGAGAAATACTCCTACAGCCGGACTTAATAGCTCCCCAGCCCCAAAGTCTTATGGTCGGCGCACTACGGACATTGGTTGCCCACAAGAACTCAAATCTCACACCCCAAGTCCTTGCCAGCGTGCAAAACAGAACAAGTCAAAAAGCAAAAGCAGCAGAAACAAACCTTTGACCGCACTGCAAAAACCACTCCCAGAACTACAGAAAGGTGATGTTGTACGCATCAGACCAAGTGGAAACAGCAAAGTGTGGAGAAAAGCAAGAGTAAAGAAGAAAATGAACATTAGACTCATACAAAGTAGGCCCAGAAGACGGTGGTGTGTACATCCGCACCGCAAACACTGAGAACCAGTTGTGAAACCTTCACCCATGTCCAACGCGTGACTAACAGAGTGTTCCACGTCAGACTCATATCCAACAAGATACGCCGCACTCGCGTCAGTCAACAGCACCTAAAATGCCAGACAGACAAACTGAGAGCTCACAGGACAAATCCAGCCAACAAGGACGCAGTAACAGAGTCAGGAAAAAATACCCTGATTACTAAGGATATGTGACAAAATAAGACTGAACCATTACAATGACACTTACTCACAGAGAAAGTACGGGTGTACTGAACTAGAACAGTTAAAAGTGCTTAAAAAGCACTAGAACAAGTAAAGTGCACAAAACGCAATGAGGTTTACATTTCTTTTCTAACAAGAAACAATTTTTAAGTGCTCAGGCAAGCACACAATTCTTGGTTTTTCTAAGTGCTTAACAGCACATTTTTTTTTTGCTTTTAATTCATGTACAAGAAAGTACAAAATCAATCTTTTATTTCTTATGAGAATAAAGTGCAATTTAAGGTAAAAAGTAACAAAGTGGAAAATTACAAGTTTCTGGTAGAAAAAGCCGAAAAGTAAGTTTTTTCTTGTGTGAAAAAAGTTTGAAAATTGGAATGAAAGTTACTCTTGCAGAGTTTTGATAAACTGTTTCAAGTTAAACTAAGTTGACAGGCCTGGATGGATTTTATGCAGAATTTTCCTGCTGATTTTGGATTTTTCATAGTGTTTTAAAAGTGAAGAAAACCACTTGAAATAACAGTGATAAACTTACACAAAAAAATCGGAGATCTTGTATTGGCTTTTGTCCTTTTCATTGAAAAAGGAAGGGAAGTTGAAAGTTTATGAGTGGTATAATAATGGTTATATGAATGATGTGTAACCAAAAACTTGTCTCTTTCAAAAAAGGAAAGATGTTAAGGTGATACATGAAATAGATACGCCAGCATGACATTGATAATGGTTATTATTAAAGCGCCCAACACAGGGGGTCGCAACATGGCAGACTTCACGATAGACTGGTCAGTTGTGTGCATTTATTATCTAAGTAATATGGATAAGCAAATAGCATAAAAAACATATGGAGTAGGCAGCGGTGAATAACAGTGTCGTATGCTGCTGAAGAGGTCGACGAACACAGCTCCGGTTACCATTACCCTTCTCGAAACATCCAATGTGTTGAGTTAGGGTGAGTACTTGGCTTGTTGTTGATTGGCCTGGCCGGAAACCTGCTGTTTCTGGTGAGGTGTTGTTTCAAGGTGCAATCGATTGAGTCAGGAGACGTTCAAAGAGCTTGTAGGTATGGCTAAAGGAGTGATATAGTGTTCTGTAGCTATTGGGATTGGGTGGATTCTTTCCCATTGCTTGGAGTGCCATAACCTGGCTTTCCTCCATGATCTTGGGAACCTGTGGGAAATAAGGCAGCAATTGTGAAAGCTCAAGGAAGCCATTCCTTTGCTACTGGGCCAAGATTTTTTTAAGTTGATCAGTAGAGATGTTGTCAAGCCTACTGCTTTTCCTGGTTGAAGTTTAGCAATACCGATTTCCAGTTCGTCCAGTTCGTCAATGTTGAAGGGCGAGTGAAACCAGGGTCACCACTAAAACCTCTTATGGTCTAGTTGATCTCTTGGGTTTCTTGCTGCATTGCATTTAAAAGCAGTGGTGGGCAACTTGGTTGGTGTGACATTTGGCTGCTGTGGAGGTTCTGTTGGATCCCCTCGGAGCTTTCGGATGGTAGACAATGCTTTCTTGCTGTTATGGGGCATATCGGTGGATTCAATTAAAGTATGGCAGGTTTGATCTTTTCCTGGGAGATCCTCTCCGAGACTTCCTCACCTTTAGCAGTTGTTTCGGCCGAAAACGGATCAGCTTCAAACATGGTGATATAGATTATAATATGGGTATTATGCTGACACCGGTCAATTGTTTAATCAAGAATAATACCAAGATGAAGAAACTTTGTATGATTGACTTTGAAATTTGATTATTATCGATCATTAAAGTGGCGTTACAGTATGATAATCGAGTGTTGTGTCTGTTTCTGAAGATCATTAAGGTTGTTTTACTAATGTTAAGGGATAACTTATTGTCCTTTAACCAGGAAGAATTTTTTGTGAGCTTAGTATTTGCAAGATGAATAAGTTGAGTGAGATTCTTGTGTAATAAAAGAAGATTGGTATCATCGGCATAAATAATAAAAGATTAAGGCGTTATATGAGTACACAATATCATTTAAGTATAAAATAATAAGAAGCTGCAGCACCCCTCAATTTTTAGATTGGGGTGGTTTGGTCAATTCACATTCAATCAGTAGACTTTAATCACATCAAAAGTGGTAAATTGCCATCACGATAAACCAAATCAGACCCAAAAAAACTGAAAACACAGCCTTACCTCACATTTATAACTCATGGGAATTACCTAAATAATTATGCAATATGTTTTGATCTCAAAGCATAAACAAGTTCACTCAGTTTCTAAATTTTACATCTTGGGGAATTCCCATTTACCCTATCGTGCAATCTATCTAACAGGCACCTTGCACAAACAACGCTAGGGGAATTCAACTTTCTTTACTCCACCCCCCCATATCATTGCACAACTCGATCTAGTAAATAACACCTGGTCTTATCTTAATATAGCACCAGGGGATTTCCATAACAAACAAAGTGCTTCTTTTCATGAGAAATCTTTTCCCAAGTAAAATTGAGAAATAAAATAAAATATTAAAAATAAATCAAAATAATGATTTTTCCATTTTTTAGTGTTGGATCCCTTAAATCTAATTCTCATGGGGTTAGTGAATATTTATGTCAGTAAGTGGTCCTATTGATATACTTTAATTACTTGATCCCATCATTATACGATTAATATTTTTAGAAATCCTGCGCGCAGCGAAGACATCGTTAAAATTTACTTCTGAGATATCGGCATTTTTCTAAAAAAAACACTGTTTGTTGTACTTTTATTATATTTTTAGGAATGCTATTTTAAAATTGTTATCAATTACAAAGTAAGCACTTGAATTTTCAGTAATAAATTGTAAAATTAGAGGCCAAAAGCTTAAATACTTGTTAAGATATAAATTGTGAAAGCTTAAAATTTTAAATATCGCAGCTTGAGGAAACAATAAAATACATACGAAATAACGCCCGAAATTTCAAGTCGCAAGGCGACATTTTCGACCATAACTTTTGAACGGAAGCTCTGATTGTTGACAAACAAAAAGCAAAAGAAATGTAATTTTCTCCTTATTTTAAATTTTAAATGTTCATTTTAGCCCCTCCAACCCCATATTCCCCCTTAAACATAACATGTTGTCAATATAGTTTTATTTTTTGAGGTATTTGGTAGACCGTGTACATGTAGTTTGGAAATGTGGGGCTGTAAGGAATTACAAAATAGAAAGAATATATCCACAGTGAATATATCAGAGAAAATGAGAGTATGAGAGTGAGGGGGTGAACTGGGCACTCCACCTTTTTGGGTAGGGATATGTGTGTGACCAATTTCCGACTTAGGGGCTTGGTAACTGATTCGTGATTTAATAGGGCCTCAGAAAAACAATTGGAGGAAACTTGCAGGCTTTGGAACTAAAATTCGGCTCAAGTTTATCGTCTAAGGAAAATAATGAGAGTATGAGAGTGAGAGGGCGAGAGATCGGGGGGGGGGGGGGCACTTTGTGTAGGGATGTGTGTCGTCCGACTTCTGAACTTAGGGACTTGGGAACTGATTTTGTCTTTTAAATTAGGGCCTTAGAAAATAGATTTTGAAGGAAATATGCAGGCTTTAGAACTCAAATTAAGCTTCTGAAGTAAACAATTTCCCAAAAGGGACCTATAGATCTAACTATGCTCCCACTAGAAGTATTAGTAACTCAGTACTGGAGAGGCGTGAAGTGGGGTTGTTGGAAAGGAGAATCCTGGAGTAGTTTTGAAAGAGATCCATGGGATAGGTGGGGAAGTGGACTTGGGGTAATTGGGAAGAGAAATCTGGGTTAGTTCAGAAAAGATCATGTTGTCTAAAAAAAGACCCATGAGTATTTGGGAATTGGCCATATTTAGATGGAAAGGGGAACTTTCGGGTATTTGGTATGGGGTGTGGAGGTAGTGCGAATGTCACGGTGCCCTGGGTTAGTTGGGAAAGGGCACCTGTGTTAGACGGGGAGAATCTTAGTTACTTGAGAAGGATGCTCGGTGGCAGCTGGGAAGGGGCTCTGAGACAGTTGGAAAGGGGATCTTGGGTAGTTGGGAAGGGACACTGCAGAGTGCAATTTACCCTTGCTGACTTCAAAATAATCCTCCATATTGCTTATAATCCAAAACTATAGAGGGGAAGTTGAATTCGTGAATTGTTAGGCTAAAATAAAAATAATAATAATTATAATACAAACAAACAACAAACAAAAATGAATCGTTGTGATAATTCTTGTTATTGCACATGCACTGTACGAAATAATTTTCCTATGGGTAAATTGCACTGTGCATTGTGGCAGTTAGGACCTTGGACTCTATAGAGGTTATTAATGTGGACACCGTTATAGTTGCAAAGGGGCTTTGGGGTAGTTGGGGCCCTAGGTAGGTGACAAAAATTTACTAATACTACAGGTCACGTCACGTCTGATAAGGTTCCGAACGGAACCTAACAACCCTAACCTTTGTACCCCCGCCGCTAATCGCGAAAGCCGAGAACCGCGAAATTCTAGTGTTGATTTAGGACCATTGTGTGTATTCCTTACAAATGAGTTCACGAACTCATCAATGTCCAGGGATGTAAGTTTTCAGGGAATAGACTGAATTCAGGCCCTCTGTTACTCAAAATTTCAGCAATTTTATTTATTTTGCGCGTTTTGGAGGCTTTAAGTCCAAATTCTTGCACCTTTTCAGGCCATTCAGGCTTTACTCTTCAGACTACAGCCTGTCTCAAAAAAGTGGTACAATCAGAAAAAAATTGGTTAAAATATGAAATTTCAAAAGAAGTCATTCTTCTTGACATACTATTAAAGAACAAAGACTAGGCTTTCCAATGGTGTTTGTTTCATCTCATTTGCTTTTGTCAATCCAGAGATATAATCAACTTAGTGCGATATACCAAAATCGATTTTGTGCCACTTTTATACATGGGCAGAGTTGTTTCACCCAGCTATGCCATGCTGTCTTGAAGCTCACAAAAGATTGCAACTTGACAAAAAGAAACAAAACACATATTAAATTTAGTAAACAAAGGAAGTCTAGTTTTATCGACACAAGTTTTAATAGTCAACATTATCAGTTCAATGATAAATATCTTCTTTTCATAAATAATAAACAATACAAATATTTATTACACGTCAATGAAATGGAGCTTTGAATTTATTAAAAGATTGGTATCTGTTAAAACCATGCCAGAAGGAATGTAAAGCAACCAAAATAAACACTCCAAATCAAAAGAAATGGTTACAATATTGCAATATCTTTGTGCATTTACTAATTGTTGAAGTCAATAAAAATTTGAATTGGAAGCAAAGTGGTGGTAGGAATTTGCGTTCATGATACTTCAAGACCATAGAAACTCTCTCCTTCAGGTTCCTGTACACCGGCTGTACGCTCATGGTTATCTTCTGACAAACAACAGTATGTGGAATGTTATTCACTTAATCTTAAAGCCAGAACTTACTGATCATAACTTCCACCATTACGTAACTGTTTTCGTATCTTTTAAAGTTTCTTTTTGAAGTTAATCCCTTTTTATAGAATTTCATATCAAGCGTAAATAACTTATGTTTAACTAATTCGTTCACCGTTTTCACTCAACCAGAAAGTGGCACAAACTCGATTTTTGTGTTCCGCAGTAAACTGCTGTTATCTCCCCCCCCCCCCTCTGATTGAATAAGAAATTGATATGAAACAAAAAAAATCCTGGAAAGCCTGGTCCTTTCTCTAGAATGTGATATACAAAACACCTTACTTTTGTTGAGATATCATATTGAAAAAAAATCGTTTTTGATTGTACCATTTCTTTAGACAGGTTGTCTTATATATAGAATAAAAATTGCTAATATCTAAAAGAAATATCGCATAAGTGATTGTTTTTAATTAATTTGAAAGGCTAGTGTCATCTACCCATTATTAGACGAGGGAATCACTATAAGCCATTAAAGTATCAATTTCCCAGGGCAACGGTTCAGTAACTTTCCCTTCCCCTGTGTATTTAGAAAATACAAACCCCTGGTTTTGGGGTTTGCTATATATTTATAGATCTGAGACCCAGATCACCCAATGTAAGTTCATGTCAACTGTAGTAAAGTACAACCCCTTTACTGTGGCCTTGGTGGTGAGCATATTGTAACTCATAGTGAATCAGCTTCCCTTTAGGTCCTTCTTTAGTAGATAATAAAAAGTCATTTCTTGGCTCATCTGTCTGATTTCTGTACTTTTTAACCCCTAACTTTTTCTGTCGGGTTTCTTCTGTACTTTTCCTCACATACCCCCTACAGCAATCCCCCTACATCCCCTCCTACCACCATATACACCCCACAGAAACCCCCTACATACATATCATCACATACACCTCACAGCAAATCCCTTACAACCACCTCCAAAATCCATCCAAGCAATCCCATGCAAATCCTCAAATTTAATGCAAACATCGTGCATCTGTGCATTCTAATCAAATTTTTGGATTTATAAAAATAAAATTTATTAGAAAATTATAAAAAGATGCGGCGCAAAAATTCGAATTTTCCCCCGAAGAATTTTGATCAGCTTCTCGAGGAACAAAAAACCAAATCCCAGAAATCCTAAAATGGGAAATCTAGAAGAAAATGCAGTCTAACAAAATCACAGAAACCAAAAATATCGAAACCAAAAATGGATAAATCATGTATCATTACTCTTCAATTTATGTGACAAAGTTGGCAACGTCTCTTTCTTCTAAGGCAAAAAAACTGAAACCCCCCGAAAACTTCCTCCTTCTACTACAACCTAAATGTAAGAGAAAAAGCAAAATGAACAATTACTATGATTTCATTTTGGATAAAACCCCAAACTAAAAATCCTGACTGGATAAAATCCAGCAGGATTTTTTTTTTGTTTATAACATACTATATAATAAAAAAAAGGAATTCTTAAGGTGGATGATCTTATTGAAGGTAGAATCTTGAAATTATTGACTTTGAGTTTACACGAGATAAATGCATCCTTAGATTACAAGACAAACAAGGCATTTCCTATAAAGTTTTTGCACGACCCAAGTTTAGAAAAAAAATTGAAAAAATGAAGACACAGAAATTGTTCTTCCAGCCGTAATTAGGACTTAAGAAGAACAGATATACTTTGTGGTTGAATGTTTGTCAGGGATTGGATGATATATGTTAGAAAAAATAAAATCCCATTTGGAAAATTCCAGCCGGGATTTTTTTTTTACTTCAAATTTTTTGGAGGATTGACAGCCCTTGACAACCATCAATTCTTCTTACAAATGCTCTCTTTTGGCGCACCTTCAATCAGATAATACAAAATTGGATCTCTGGTTTCTAACCACACTCTCGATTACATAAGTATTGAGACTCCAAATAGCGTCGGTTGCTCGCCTTCTTGAATCTCCTTCAGATCTTCCCGCTTCGTATAAGTACCTTAGTTTTACTGTCGCTGTAATCTGTTTTTCATCTTCTTTTTGGTGAGCTGAATTTTCACCTATGACTTTCTTTTTTAAATCGATTCATGTGGTTCATTACAATTAGTCTAGTTTTTTGTCATTTATGAGCGGCAATCACGTCTGGAGTCTCAAAACCCACTATTTTAGGATATCACATTCTTTTCACATCATAGCTTTACAAAAAAAGGTCTTGTGCAGTCTGATAGCCAAATAATGCTTGCCGCTAAGTTCTATTGATATTCTTCACAATAGCCTGCGCTCGATGTTGCCTGCCTCACCTCTATGACTGTTTACATTATGCTTGGTCATCAATTTTGACGACCTCTCCATGATCTCGTCCAGGATCTACCGTAACAATTAGGCCTGTCAGTTCCTTTTCTAGCGTAAATTTTCTCGAAAGCTTTTGCAACTTCCTCCTAGCTCTTGGTGCTTAGAGTCTCCGCCTCTTGAGATATGCTAGTACATCCACACAGTTAGAGCATATTTATAGAGCTTACGTCCTTTCCCAGGTCTATCATGAGGGAGAAACAATATATAAATCTGCCTGATGATTTTCGTTTGGAACACCCACATCAAATTTGCTGTGGAATTTTTGGGCTGGCACATAAATCTGCCACAAAAGCTGCTTTTGCAAAAAAAATTTCTTAGCTGATCGTTACGCACCTTGGCTTCCTTCGCTAGGCTTGCAATAGCGGAAAACTTCCTTTCCAGTACCTTTGGTGAGTAATTAAATTTTTGCTAGTTAATTATCCATTTATTTTTTAGAATAAAAGCAAGATGATCGTGACATGTTGGATTTACGCTGCGATCTTTTCGATGTTCACACCAGAAAGAAGAATTCGTGCAGTGGCTAGAAGAATGACAGAGGGCTTTAGAAAGATACAATAAGCGCGGCAAGCGCAAGTGAAGTCTAAAAAAAAATTATCTCTCTAAATAGAGAGGATTTTTTTTATGTCTCATAGGTTGTATAGATTGCAATAGGCATCACAGCGACTAAGAGGGGTCTTACAATTTCATATCAGTTTGTCATACCAACTTAAAATAAAATAGCTCTTCATTTCTTGTATCAGTTTCCCAGATTTGCACTTGCAAATTTGTGAATTTTTGCTTCTAGTTTTTCGATTTTGCTCTATTTCAGCCATTTTATTAATTTTTTTATTTGGTACAAGACAAAATTTAAATTCCAATTTTCTCTTCTTATTGACCTGCTTTCGAGAGAATGTCTCTAATGCTTGTTTTTTTCCCAGCTGGAATCCCAGCTTCCTCAGCTTTCTCTCGAATTTCTCGCTCCTTTTCAGCGTCAATTCGATGAGATTAGCTCTAGTCCTATGTTTGATTCCAGCCTTGTGATTCCTGTAATTCTCCGTTCTATTAAAAGGTGATGAAAATCTTCATTGAGCTAACAATTCCATCTTGCAGCGCGTTGGACACTAGATCTTTCACGGTATTCAGACTAGACTCCGCGGTTCTTTTGATGCTCTCGTGTTTTTCATCTTTTTTCATAGTCGCTTTTCCGAGAGCAACGCTGGCTGCCGCTATCCATTCCATCCGACACTCGCCATACCTTCGAGAGGAATCGATACTATAGCTCCTACTCCACTTGCTAAGGTTCCGACTGCGCCAGCGCCTGAACCGATTGCAATGAGTCTGAACTGAGCGAGATTATAGAATACTTCCACACTGGTCTTGATTTCTCCTTAGTTATCTCTATATCTACTTCACCTTCCAAAATTCTCTGATTTCAGAGCTTTGTTTGAGTCGAAATTTGTCCGCCTTGATTCTCGATCGCTTCTGGAATTTCAGGATAAATTTGCGTGCGCTTGGCTTCTTAATTTTGATTTATTAGAGAACGCACTTCGTCGTGTATAATTCTCTACGGAAAATCTATGAAAGGCTGGATTATTCTGTTTAGACAAAAGGCCCGCATGTATAAAAACTGAAATTCTAGTTCTTTGACACCGATCAGAATGGTACGTAGTGGATATAATCTTCAGCGTGCAATCTTTTTGAGTCACGTTTATCACATGCAAAGTTTGCTTCCGTTATACTAAAACGCTATATGATTTAGCTTGGACGTACCAAATTGTAGGATATGGGTTTAGAACCCATATGTCCAACTGTGTTCGTTATCGAATATTTAATCGAGTCATCACCATTGTTGTTAACAAATAATGTTTGTCGGGGGATTTTTTGACGAATTTTACCACCGAGTCATTATGGGACGGTGTGCTATGTTTCATCGTTTCGTTGAAAAGAGCAGAGTCCAAGGCGCGGGAATTTGAGCTCAAAGTCAATTTGAATGGTACTACCTAGTGTCGCGGATACCTGATCCTACCGGGGTTGTCTACAGGAAAGAGTCCGTTGGTTCTTAATTGCGATTTGCGGGATTGGCGTTGTATTACTTATCACAGTCTTAATCATCGGCGATGACGTATTTAATTTCGACCATTTTGCATTTGAGTTAATAATTTCTTTTAATGGGATCCTGAAAATTAACCTTGGTTCCATCTTCGTTAGGAAAGACAATATACCTCCCGAGATCGTAAGGTTTTTACATCGTGCTTCGGTGTTGCACTAAAGCATCAGTAAACCTTGTTTACAAGTATCTCCATCATTGAGTGGAGGGACCGCTATTATCACATTGTGAAGACGTATAGGGCCCTTGCACAGAGCTAAATTATGTGGAATGGGACTTTTTGTTTGTCCCCAGATCAACCAAGCATGCAAAGAAATCAATACATGCACCGGGTTCACCTAAAACATTTCAGTGATTTTGCAGTGATTCCTTGTATTCTCTGCATGCTTGGGTGTTCTGGAGGCAGGTATGGCAAGATAACCTATTGACCTGCCGTGCAAGCGCCCTATATGACCAATTCCAGTCATTTCCTATTCAATTTGATATTATCGAGATTGATTGGCGTAATTATCTACATACCTTGGTTGTAAGCATCCCCCGCTTCGTAGGATCTGCTAATTCCACTATTTGTTTTTGTTTCCCAGATTTATTCTACCAGTCATGCGACCGCCAGAGTTGGAAAGAACTCACTTGTCAATGCATGTTGTTTTAGTCTACTTCCTCAGCTCTGCGGGATGATTTTCCGATTTCACTCGATGACATGAATTGACCTTCTTTTTTATTTCTAGGAAAAAAAAAATCCTCAAAATTTTTGAAAAACAAATGTTTTACTTAATTTCAAGTAACACGTCAACAAGCATCCGGTGATTATCCAGTGTATGAGCGTCACCATTGTTCCACTGAATTTTGAATCCAAATCGATTTCTGAAATGTCACGATTAGTATCATCCAACTCGGATTTTCATATTGGATCGTGTAACACTCTCCAAAATAACATCGCGCATAATCGGATGGTTTTTCAACAGCTGAGTACCTTGATTTTATCACTATCATTAGCGAGATTGTTAGTGGTTCGTTTTTTTCAGATAAATGAAAATTCTTTGGGAGTAAATTCCACTATCCTATCACTGTGTGGTCCAGAGTCTAGCCAATCTTCATCATCCAAAAAACCTAGCATATACTCTGAAAGGGCTCGGCAACCAAATTGAAGTTTTCCGGAATCGTTCATTTCGATCATAACCGGTTTCAGGATGGATTCGAGGGTAAGTCCTGTAAGCCGACAAAGTTAGGTTTTGAGATCAAATTAGTTTTTCCGCTGAAAAAGTGTAAATTTCCAGCTGGAACAAAACATCTGTGGATTGTCCATGTCAGCCAGTATCTTTACAGTCATATCTTGGTAAAGATTGTACCATACTACCCAATGTGCTATCTCCTTCAGTGCTATTTTTTCCCTTCCGATTGTATCGAGTTGTATGGTTCCCTGCTAGCGTCAATTAGTTCAGACTTTTATCTTTTTTTATAAAAATAAAGATGCTTAGCTACAATCAAGATATAGACTATCGTGTGGTGGTGTTTTTGAACCGACACATACATTTTCGTTGATAAATCAGGAAATTCACGTGAATGCAAAAAAAAAATTTCAGAATTCGTTTTCCAAAACATATGGGTGAATGACAAGCTTACTAAATTCCAGGACGGCGGACAGTGATGAAAATTATCAAAAATGGCTGTCATAATCCGATGTGCAGTTTTGGCAGAATAATTAAATTGCTGTTTGGGCAGCGACCATGGTTGTGGTGTCTCCAAGGAAGAGCTCCACCAAGAGAATCTATGGTCAGGAGCGTCTTCAGATTCACGCCTACTATCAAATCAGACGAAATTTGGAGCGAGATGAATTGTCCCATTCCATCCGAGCGGTCATTCAATGCTTAAATAATGCAATCGATATGAAAGGTCTTTGAGAGGATATGCAGCGAATTCGGTATTAACACGAATGCAATTTCGCAGAAATTGATCCTTGAATGGTTTGGATCCGCTCGATATTGTGCTATCGAAAAACATACACTCAACGGAGGTATGAGAATGAGGGAGCAGAAAGTCCTGAAGACCAGCGATGGGCTATATTTGAACGGGAAAGAGAAAAGTGGAATGTAAATGACAGAAAGCTCTCAATTTTTTCCCACTACCTACTTATTTCGGAAAATTCGGTAGTGGGCCGGGTCATACATACAAGGTAGAATAGGAGAACCAGAATTTCAGACGTAGATCGGGTTATACCGACAGACCTCCGGATGGCATCATTTATTCAGTCATAGGATCCTTCGTTGGGATTCATTTTACGGATTCCTAGGGCTGGGTGAGTGATCAATGACTCAATCAAGGACTACGGCGTGGCTATCCTCGGAAGGCGCGAAGCACAATCTAGGTCAAGTATAATAGGTTAAAGTAGAGCTTCGAGGCTCAAAAACAAAGTTTCTACCGCCCAATTAGAGGTGCATCGGCCCCAGTACGACCAGTCGACTATTCCAGAGCCGATGAGAGCGGTATCAGTCCTCACCCTGACCACGTCTGCACTAGCACGCCCGCATGGATTTTGTCGTAGGTTCTGGATTGTATTTGATTCCGAGCGACATGAAGCTCCATGTGGGAAGTCTCAATGGATACAAAAACCTATCCAAATCGCGACTACGGAAAGGCAACTCGTCTTAATTGAAAAGGTAAAATGATGAAGGCGACCGCGAACACAGGGGGCCGAAGCATATGATGAGAATGTCGATATACCAGTACCAATTGAGTTTGCGGCTGCGTCAACAGCCACAGAGGAAGCAGTCCGCGCTAGCGGTTGCGGATGAAGACTTTTCTCACGATGAGAAAAACATGATGTTAATGTTTGGGGGAATTTTAGGATCGATAGCAATTTGGATGATAAAAATAAAAGATGGCAGCACTTGTAGTGATGATGATTGGCTCTGCCTTGACAAATGGCCCTAAGTTTACGGGAGGCAAATTTCTTTTCAGTCAAATTGGCCTCGGCGGCGGAGCGGGAGAGACAAGATCGTGCATCGAAAAAAAATGGCAAAGTGATAGGGATCAGGGGGAACGAAGCCAGGGCTGGAGAGAATTAGGGATATTAACGATAAGGTGAAACAGGAAGGTCATGCAGAACAGGACTTTCAAAGATGTTGACTCTGCTATGAGACAGTATTACAATCTGACTGGAATTCAGTTAGAAGATTTTACTAATGAGCCACAAGACACGATATCTAGACGAGGATCACAAAGAGGCTATTCAAAAAGGAGAGTTGGCTTTAGTCGCTACAGGAATCACAGCGACAGGAATTGGGTTTTGTATTTCGTTTGAGAAGCATAAAAAAAAAATCCCGGCTCTAGCAGAGAATTTTTTTTTTTTGTTACTTGCGGGACTTGATACCTCGGGAATAAATCCTTGAGTGACCAGCTAATCTCTGAACCATAGTCGCTGAGAAGACGCTTAGTGACAATTTTCCAGCATCTTCGAGATCCAATTTCCAGATCTTAGGAGGTTGCATTGTGAGAAGTTTTTCAATCTAGTATTCCAATGATGAGTCCACCAAGAACCGCTGAGTAAATTCCGTTTACGATTCTATGTACGTTTGAATCTGCCATTTCTTCTTCTTTGTTACTGTAAAATCCAATCCAAATTCGACGTAAATGCGACACGATCAGCGAAAAAACCTTACCCCAATATTGAACACACCTTTTCCGCCTGTCGTTTATTCATGTACAATTTTCTAACGTTTTCATAGCATCCTTCATTCTATATCTAACCTCTAAAAGTCGCCTCTTAACCACCCCGCCACCTTTCAAGCTCTGTCTCCCTTCGATTTCATCATCTCATTAATTTTATTTTTATTGTATTACTCATTGTTCTAGGACTTTTTTTGTTGTATTCGTTCCGTGACCAAGCGTCATAAAATGTACCAACCCACTATCAGGCAACCCAGAGGGTGCTCTGCGAGAATCCAAACAGCAGCTCAGCTGCTTTCAAATCGAAGTCACTATGCTCCGATATGCCTGGAAGTGCGATCGCATTTATTCCTGCTTCAGCAGTATATCAGTATTTTTTGAAGTGGCCTTGATCCACTCTGTTAAGTTTTTCGGCTATGGTTTTGGGCTGGCGGAGTCGGGTCTCGGTTTTGGACCTGGTGGTTTGGTGTTGGAGCAGGACGTTAAGGGCTGATACTGTCGACTTGGTCGCTGCTATTATCGATGCCACGATGGTTGAAATAGCAAGACATATCGCGGTTAAGATCGATTCTATCGTGACACCCTCGCGTCTGAACAGCTCACCGACTCGATCACGGAGACTTCCATCGCGTCGACTGAAGTTTTAATTGTTCCCTACCCGCAATCTTTGAAGAGAATTTCGGACTTTAGCATTCTGTTCCGCTATAGCATTGTCAAAATACATCGATTTCCGATTGACGTTCTCGAGCTTTTTCGAACTACTGCCTAGTCAAGGGCTAAAAGCGGTCTCTCCATCTTCCAATCCCTCATACGTAGGGTTGCTGATGCTAACAGGATCTTCACCCTGGGATTTTAAGACTGCGAGTTCGTGTTTTTCATTGCTTCTTTGTACGAATACTGCTAGTAGACGTAGGACAGTCTTTTGAGTTGTCCCTTGCTCATTCAAAACCTTGCGGAATTTCTTTCATGTCCGCGATCGGATCGCTCGTGAGTTGGATGGCTAGCGCATCCGATGCATTCAGCGTTTGTGAGTATCAGCACGCGCCGAATGGGTTCTTTTCGCACTGTCTTTAGACGGTAAATCTAGTTCTTTACGAGCTTGTGGTGTATTGATAGCTCTACTAACACTCGCATAGAGGCTGGCAGAGTCTTGAGTTTTTTTATTTGTGCTTTTAAAGTCTGCAAAACTAAGAACTCTCTTAAAAAAAAAAACCAGTTCCTACCACCAACAAATTGTTTTTGATGGTACTAGAGCTTAAAAATTTGCGCGGGTGTCCTTTTGCAGGTGTATCGTTTTTCTCCCGCTATATTTAACAACAATTCCATCATCGTCATCGACATTTTGCTGCCAGATGTAAAAGTCGGTCACACCTCCTGATTTCGAACCTTTTTAACGTGTCTTTCGATATAATTTTTCAAAGCGTAGAAAGTTTTGTATTGATTCCAAAAGCGTGGTTTAATTCGACAGTTCATCAAACAAGATGCCAACATCAACTATCTGGAGGTGGTAGCTTTTTGTATTCTTTCAACCGTCGAGTCAAATCCTCTAAACTATTTTATCATCTTCAGGAAATGTCTGCCTCCACATTCAACGCTTCTCGACGCGGTGTTCGTTTTTATCGTTCACCTCAAAATCCGTTTGCAGTTGCTCCAGTTGTATCCCCTACTGTAGCATCCCTACATCTACTTCTCGTCAACTCTTTCATCATACATATCTACGCGGTAATGGATCAAAATCAGCCATTTTTTTTCGTTTTTATTTTACCCTAATAATTAAAAGAAAGATGCAACCATAATTACGGACAAAATTAAACATAGACTGCGAAAAACTTCGCGTTACGAAGGAACTCAAAGGTATGGTTCGCACGATAAGCAACACTCACGTACCGAGCAACTGATGGCCCTGGGGATCCTCACAGTGAGATTTCCCGATCTCGGAAAAATAAACGTTATGTTATAATTCCATGGACATCGATGTTGACATTCAGGTTGGATTTGAATCGGCAGCAGGAGACAATAACGATGCCAACAGAAAGATAGTGCGCATCCGGAAGCGCGGATAGTGTCCACAGACTTGAAGTTAAAACTAGAGGAAAGAGCCCGTTTTAGTTGAAAGATGCCGATATTTCATGTGTTACGGGGGACTGTGGATGACAAGCAGGAAACGTGAAAATGCGATATTATCGGGATACCAATCGGCAGCTGTCTCGAAAAATCAGGATCGATGCTTGAGACGCAGCGGATAATTTTGTTTGCGACTGACGTTGGCGATTGAAAATGCTTACATAATCTCTTCTGATTCCTGATTTTGAGATGCTCCGTCGTCCAAAACCCGTTCTTCCAGAGTGCCAACTCACCGACGATCGCTTGCTTACGAGGCCATTAAACGATTTTGGAAAAAGTCGTAGTGAGCCTGAACCACAGCAGCAGCTATAGATTTCCCCGATATCCCTTGGAAATTTGAGTTCTAATCCTCCGTAGTGGCTACGTTCTGCAAACCAGCGAGGGTAGAATCAATGTTTGTACGATAAACATCACGCGGCCTAGTGAAAGAACTCTGTAAATCTCATCAGACAAAATTTGGAACTTTGCTATGGCACCTCAGGGCTAAGAGCATGAAGGGTATCCTGATTTTGTTTGTAGAGCCACGATGAGGGCAAATACCAGAGAGACTCCGAAAAATTATACAATCCCAAAATTAAAAGGTTTCTGTCACTCTAGATAGGGGGGGTGTGATAATAAAAAAATTGAAACCCCCAGTCAAAATATGGAGACATCCTAATTAAACTAGAAAAAATCAATTTACTGAAATCAGCCGATTCTACCCCCTGTAATACCCTCTGAAAGTTTTGAAATAAGGTTTCCAAATTCGAAAGTCTTGCAGTGTGAAGAACATTGAATTGCAAGTTCTCAGTATCACACATGTCATCCCACCACGATTTACGATTTTGTTCTGATGTTCAGGATACTGTTTTTACCAAAATGTCAAACATTTTTTATTCATTCCAGCCAATTTGTGGAATGTTCTATATTTCCCACCAATGGTACATGTCTTAGCTTTTGTGGAGTTGGTACAACAAGTTAGGTCACACAGTTACATCTGATTTTGCCGGATTAGCAATGGAGCTGCATGATCCGTGGCCAGTATTCACGCAGACGAACTTGCCTAGCCCAAGTAATTTTCGCTTTGCTGTCTTCTGGATTTGTAGCAAAAGTATACAACTAACATATGATAGCAAAAACTGATATCGGCTCCAGATACGCCGAGTTGACGCCCCTGATCCAGGTACACATAAGTAACGCTTACCCAACCTAAAGTTACCTGCAAACTCAATTAATTATCCTGCCTAGTGCATTTACCCTTGACCCGTGACCTGTTTCACCATGCTCAGGATCGATGATCAGAGTACTACTTACGCTTCGTATGAATACAATCCAATACACTTGGTGCACACAATCATTTATAAAATCAATAAATCTCTGAATCATGAGATAATGGACAGACTTACAGCTGTCATGTACACTGCTTTGTATAGTAAAGCAAAGTAAAACAGTCAATTCATTTCACAAGAGTTTCACTGTGTTTTTTGTCAATAATTGGAGCTTTAAATCAATGGCAATAATGGGACAAAAACTGCTGCAATTGTGACGCTGAGTGTTTCACACAGAGCTCACCATACTCACTGAGCTCACTGCAACTACTCAGTGAAAAGCACAAGGCTATTAACAATGTAGTCTTCTTTAGCGGTGTTTAACTATTTTTTAGTGGGAAAATCTTTAGGGGGTATGTACAGGGGGGTATTGATTGAATTTTAATTTTTTTTTTAAAGGTAGGTTGTTTTAATTGTCGGGGTGTACTCCATATTTTGGACTGGGGTAAAAAATTCATACTTGCACTTTTTGTGCCATAACCACCCCCTACGCTAGATAGGCAAACGCCACATCAGCTTTTCCCAGCGGTAATGACAACTCCTAGATTTTAGTGAAATCAGGGAACATTTTGCTGATGGAAAACACAGAACCGTTCCCCATGCTTTCAAGGATGGTCATTTGGCTGATGTGAGTTTGCCTGAATTCTAAAACCACAAAGTACTGGTCTTTGGCTGGATAGTGAGGTCGAGACGATGATGTACGCTTCACGGAATCGGAAGAAAAATCGAAGGTGCTGGTCAATCAATCCATATAGAGATAGAAAAGGACGCTGAAAAGCTGGAAACACCTCGATGCCCTCATATTTACGTGCATGATGGTATGCTGAGTTTCGAAACTGGGAGTCGTAGTGTGCCTAATAAAACAATGTATATAAACACCGCATCTGCGATGATCGTAGGACCGACCTCCTGCGGAAAAACGGAGTTCACCCTTGACCTACTGAGAGTGAATATAAAACTGTTTTTGAATTTATTTATCGTGATGTCCTACTTGGAGTACAATTAAGGCGTACTTGAATCGAAAATGGTTTTTTCGGGGGGAAGATGAAAACGTAATTCCGAATCGATCCGTCCTGGTGTCCAATGGATGATTGGATGGACAATGCGCTGAAAGTTGGTTACGAAACCTACGAAATACAAGACGGTAAAACGGTATTCATATAGATGATTGCAGCAGTGATCACATCTATGAAAAAGAAAAACACATGCTATCTAAATTAGCCTTCAGCGGTAGAAACAGGAATTGCTCGGTATGGGTTCTTACTCAAAAATTATAATTCGGTTTGGGACTGATCTTAGAGAACAAATCAAATGGATGGGTTATTTTACTGTTAAAGATCGTGAGTTTCGGAAGAACGCACTGACGAGGAAAACGATGTTATTCACACTTTGGAAGAAAGAAAAAAAAGTGCGACGATACTTTGGCTTTAAAACAAATAAGCATTCTAAAGTAATAATTATTACGGAACAACCAACGAGTTGTAAAGTTATATACCCGCAAATTTGGAATAAATAAAAGATTGACTGAGATAGAACACAAAAACCCCAAACTACTTGAAGAGGCGATGAGCCTGCGGAACATTTTGACAAAGCAAAATCTTGAGATAATGACAAGAGGGAAAAACTAATAAAGCTGTAGTTTCGGGTCAGAGAAAAGAGTTTCTCGGTAAAAACTTTACTCTGCATGAATCGAAAAGCTAGAGCAAAAAGAATCGAAAAAATTGTCGGCTCGATATGAATGCAACAATCGGAGCTTTGGTAACAAAGACTCTCAAAAAGCATATCGTCTCGGCTATACTCAAACATGGTAAGGCTGTTTTTACCTGGAAATTTTACTCTCACCAATCCGTGAGGAGCTAGAGAAGTCTAAATGAGGCGCCTTTCATCAACTTGGCTTTGAGTAACTGAACTAGCAGGTGTATAAAAAGATTGGAAAATGTTGGCTCCTATTAGAGACTTGCTGCTGACTAGTAATCATATAGAGAAAGTAAAGCAGGTCCTCTGATCTCCAGAGAATAAGGAGGTCCGGTGTAGTTAAAATCGATTAAAAAAAAAAAAATAAAAAAAAAAATAAAAATCTGTCAAAAATTAATTTGATAGGTTTTTTTTAATGCTTTTTGCTCAGGTGTCGCATTAGGAAAAAATTATTTATGCTTAGATGTCGACTCAGATGATGCTCAGATGATGCTTTCAGATGATGCTAGATGATGATCAGGATGATGCTGCAAGAAAAATTTATTTATGCTTGTGTCTGCTCAAGAAAAATTATTTCTGCTTAGAGTCTGCTCAGATGATGTCAGATGATGCTCAGATGATGCTCTGTGATGATAAGATGATGCTAAGATGATGCTAAGATGATGCTAAGACAACTTATTCTGCTTAGGATTTTACAATAAATAAAAAGAGGGAGAAATCAGAGAAATTCCAAAAACGGAGAACCAATTCCAAAAAGAAAGAAGAAGCTCCAAAAACGGAAGAAGCAGAAAACAAAACCACCCCCGGCCAAAAGCACAACCACCAGCGAAAGTGACACACCCGTGCCAAAAAGTAAAAGATCCAAAAAAAGTGGCGGCTGGAAAGGCGCTGGCTGCTAAAAACAAAGAACGGCTAGCAAAAATAAAAGCTTTGATGAGATGTGACAAAAAAAGATTTGAAGCAGTCTCTTTCAGAAACCTGATATGGTTCAAAAAAGATTCTGTCGACCTCTTTTTTTTTTTCCTATTCTTATTGGAGGGGTGGTAGAGTAGGTGGGTGTAGCAGTTTTTGTTTATCAAAAATGGGACAATTTTCATCTTCTGATTCGCCTTTACCCCCATCTACACATCCACGCAAACCCAAAACGAAAAAAAAAGTGATATATTCGATATTTCTCGTACAAAAAAAAAAATATTGGGATTTAATTTTCTCAAAGTATTTTTGTTTCCACTACCAAAAAGTTTCTATATAAGTTTTTCGTTTGCTAGTGTCGTCTTAAGGTATACGTTTTATAAGGAATCCCAACTCGGGTTCTGTTTCCATATGGTCTTCTTCTACTGCCACAGTTATCACATAGTATCGCCTTTAGGTAATTCTTCAGTCCGCAATTTTTGACACTTTGCGACCCTTATTTTTTACAAGAAAATGATAAATGTCCTCGCTCCTGGGACGTTCTCACAAGCTGCTAGATGGTAAACTCTTCAACAAATTAATTCATTCCCTTCCAAATGTAAAGCAAACAAACGATTTCAGCAGATTTTACATGGATTTTTTAAGCGCGTGTGCAGCCTTTAATCAATAAGAATTTCAATGTGATCGTACAGTAACTTTTTACTAAGAGGTCTTTGTTTTTTACGTGGAACTTCGACAAAAACAAACGTTTTATTCAATTGTTGCATTTATCAAGGGGTGTTGGGAGGTTTCGCTCTTATTTTTTTTTTTTTTTTTTTTTTTAATGTTTTTATTTATTTACACAATTTACAAAAACATTTTTTGTATTTGTTGGTGCAAGTCATTTTTATTAAAAAAAATCCACTCTAATAAATTAAAAGTGGATTTTTAAACATAAAAAAAATAGCCTCTAGGTGTCCTGTGATAGCTGGCTCATAGCTACGAACAGATATAGCACCCTCTTGTTTCATGAAGAACAAAGATCTAATAATAATAGAGGGCAGCAAACAATGTTAGTAAGTAGCAGAAAATCACAGTGAAAATTCAAAGTTTAATTGCGTTTCAGAAATAAGTACACCGGTTAAATATTTTAGAACCGGTTAAATATTTTAGGAACCGCTAGCTATTTCCAAAAAATGTTCACAACTCAAATATTCCCCTGAGGCGATTAGTCTAGTAGATAGTAAAACAAACAAATCCTTGCATTAGGGCAGCTATTATGAGACAGCACTATTCATAACCCAAATCCCCCGAGGCATTAGTCTAGACAGGCACGTGCCGGGTTGAAGAGGTTATGTTGCAGTTGTTTGTAATAGCCTAGGGCAACTTCTTTGTTCGAGTCTCACAGAATGGGTAGTTACATATACACACACACACAATTGCTTCATATCTCTATACACACAGACACGCTGCTGTGTAAGTATGTAAAGTAAGACCAATGCAGCCATTGCATGACGCATGGGATTTTACTGAGGGTAAGTTTATATTGTATCTACATAATTTCTGCAGGACAGGGTACCGTGTCGAACTTTGTGTTCTCATCCAGTGCAGCACAGAGCTGATTGGCAATGATATTCTTCCTTAGGATACTGTGCTATCAAAAAATTTAAAGTAGAGAAGAAAAAAATCATCAGATATCATATCTGATGGATTTAGCTTTCTCAATGGATGAGACCAGATTTTTGATTTAGCGGTTTTGCAATACCTATTTTTTCGCACAATTTTAGAATGTGCCGGCACATACCTCTAATTTTTTAGCTGTGCCTGTAAGTCGAAAAAATTTATTCTTTTCCAGTTTCTATACATTTCGAATTTTACAACAAATCGGTTTCTCCAAAACTTGAAGAGCCTTTCTTTTATCGAGAAATAATATATTTCTTCCGGAATTATATTAATAATTTTTTCGAGATATAATCCGCGACAAAGATCCCTGACTAATTTTTAAAATTTGACTGCATCAGAACGACAAAAAAGTTTGAGTCTCTTAGAAGGATATCCTTTATTAGAACACTAGTTCTACTTTTCGTCTAAATACTTCTTTTTTTGATATTTGAGAGGGGGTAGAAGCTGAAATTGTCAATAGAATTATCAGCCTGATATTATTAATATGATCGATTTGTATTACCAGTGGAATTTTTCCTTTGAAACATCCCACATTAGACGATGGATATAATAAATTTTATTTTCTATTCAAATATAGAGAAACTAATAAGTAGCCTTGAACTTATATTTATAGGCTTCAAAACTCGCATAGTTTTTAAATTCAAAACAGTGCCATCATCTTTCGCTTCATAGTTTTTGTACACAGGATGTAGTGCGATACAACCAGGCATCTTTTTTGATTTTTTTCTTATATATATTTTTCTTTATATCAAAACAATTATTTTTATTTCATCTCTAATTTTTTCTATGGATTTATGATGGAAAATAGGAAATATGCCATGCACTATAATTTTTTTTTCCGAGTGAGAATATTTCCATATCAGATTATTTTTATTTTGAAATTGAAATATTTTCCATCTCTATTTTTTTTCCACGGTGAAATATTGTCCATCTCATTTTTTTTTTCAGAGTGAAAATTTTTGCCAGCTCAGATTATTTTTATTTTGAAATTGAAAAATATTTCCATATCTGATTATTTTTATTTCTGATATTTGAAAATATTCATCTCTAATTTTTTTTTCAGAGTGAAAATATTTCCATCAAAGGTATTTTTATTTTTGAAATTTTGAAATATTTCCATATTCAGATTATTTTTATTTTCATCTCTAATCTTTTTCAAGGTGTAATTGTTTCTGGTGCCGGAGCGGGTACACCAATATAAGGCACAGGCATATCTAATATATATATGGATGGCGGAATTGGATATTCAAATAACCGAGAGACATGTGTGGTGAATTTTATACTCTAAAATTAGTTCTTTTGTGTAATCTCCAGACAAAGCCTATTTTCATTTAATTTCTTCGGTAGATATTTTCTCATTTGTGGTTTCTGAATCAAAAAGACCATTTTGTTATCATCAAACGTAATTTTATTTTTGATTTACAAGATTTTTTCACATTTAGCTTTTTCTCTTCTCTCCATCAAACATTTTGAGACTATACAGTTTATGCCTTAATCCCAGCAAATTCTCTAAGTAATTTTACTTCCCCGTTTCATTTTTAAATAGACCTGAGTACTTTTTGTTCTTCGGATGGAATTCATTGATGGGTGTTTTCTGGATAATGCTTGTATCAAATAAAGTTTCAATCGGGAGAAAGATCTTTATAAAATCTTCCGTTTCCTATTTCATATAGCAGATCAGCTTCATACAAAGTTTGCCTTATTTCCAATTTTAGCTAATATAATTATAATGAAAATTATACATTTTTGTTTTGGGAAAATATCTAAAATAGTCATACCGTGATATATCGGCTTATCGAGACATGTCTACGTTTTTTGTCTTGGTTGCTATCAAATTTTATCAAATATGGTACATCGTTAAAAATTCGGTTTTGCTGACTAATTTTTTTGCCTTTTTACTCCAAGTTTACTTAGTGGTATCCACTCTTTTTCTGGACATTTTCCATAGTCTTTCCAAATACTGAGTTCTTCACAATTGAAGAAATCTTCTGTCAAAATCAGATGTAGCTTTTGTTCTAAGTTTTGTATTCAGTTCTATATATTTCATGTTGAAATCTTCTCTTTGAATTTATACCACCGATGATTTTTTTCAAAACCCAATCTAATTCTACATATTGTTTTAAGGCTGAATGTGTATTACGTAACTTTTTTTTCTCTAAGATTTGGAATAAGTTTTCTACTTTATTGACAATTATTCTTTCTGGAGCCAGAGGATAATCGTTATGGAGATCATGTAGGTTTTGGATATTCTAAATCTACCTCTAGAATGCCACGGATAATCATTCCACTTAGAAAATTTATTTTCTGTCATCCACTTAAAATTTCCTTAATGGTAATTTTACTATAGCCCATCCATAGAGATTATTGGCATCTAAAATATTGGAAAAATTTGACGGTTTTGTGGGATCATCATTATCACCTAAATATTTGTTGTTGCTTTAGAATATCTGGTAGGAATTACTGAGACTCCCCCTCTAATAACCATTTTCAATCATGAGAATCATAGCAATTCGGGTGAGAAGTTCCAGCCTTGCTCAAGTTTTTTAAGCATGGCGTCGTATGAAAGGCCAGAGAGCTGTAAAATACCAGGCAGGATCTAGCTCATAATTTTTAAGCACACTTTTCTAATTTTCGAAAAACATCCGCTAGTAAAAGAACATCTGAATTTAAGATATAGATCGTGATATTATCTCAGGGATTTTCATCTCAAAAGCATTTCGACATTTTTGGCATGCGCGATAGTCATATCAGAAATGTGCTCTTATAAAGTTTTGAATAAAAAATGTTTCTTGGATGGTAATGCATTTTCTTCAGTTTTTATAGAGAATTAAACATAATGTAAGGATATACTCCCTTTCTCAGTAGCAATTTTTCGGCTTCATTTGAGAAAAATTTGGTAATTCGTGAAATTCATCGAGATTGGCAACTAATTTTGCAAGATCAAGAGCCATAAACTTAAAACTATCTATAAATCTAAGATCCGTTTAATTGCCACCGTGTTTTTGTCTTTATTAACAAAGTTCCTACAGTAATTTTTTTGGTAAAGGAATGTACTTTTTCTCATTATTAGGAATGCAGTCAATCTTTCTTTCTGTTTTACCGAGATTTTAATAAACAGATGAGAATCATAACCGGAGAGATTATGGAATATCAATGGAAAAAACTTTGGTAATCGTATAATCGAGATTGCATTGATTATGGCCGCTCTCGTGAATTTCCCGGTGAAATGGCAGTGATCTCTAACTTTTTTGTCTTCCGGATAAACATTTTTGCAGATATGACAATTTTTAGCTTTGAAATATATTCTGTTCTTTTCATTCCATATCATATTTCACAAAAAATATATTGTTTTCTTTTTATTCAAAAATCGATAGTAAATATCACGGATATTTTTTCTAATGTTTCCACAAAAAATTGGGATATATCTTCATTCTTGATTTTTTCGTGTAAATTACGGATATTGAGAGTACACGGAATCATCCAAAACATTTTAGGTAATACAGAAACCGGCGGGTTTGTGTTTTATTGATTTTTCGGTGTTACTTTTTTGAATTGCTGACATGTGGAAATTGTTTCGGTAAAAGATTCAAAATCACCTATATCAAATGGACTTTCTGTGATTGACATGATGTTTAAAATTCTGTGTGCTCCTTTTTAGGGTTATTATTTTTCCGATTAATGTAATCGAAGACTCTTCGTGTATCGCTATCGTTCTTTGGTATGTGTAAGAAGAGTAGCAGTTCGACAATAGTATCTTTTGCTTGCTTTTGAATTTTGAGGCTAGTAATCTACTCAAATTTTTGCCCAAAAATGCTGCCACTTCCACGCACATACATTTTTCCCGAAAACAAAGAATGTCAATTTCATGTTCTCTAGTTCGATGCGGACTTGTTCTTAGAGATACACTTCTTTTTTTACATCATATACCGCGACATTAACAGAAATTTTTTTCTTTTTTTTTTTTTTTTTTGCCGGAATTATTTTTTTCAAATTGGTCAATATCTTTTAGAGGTTAGGGAAGCAATTCCCTTCCCAATTAAGATTTACAGCATTTGCTTACGTTATATATATTCTTTCTGCATTTTTTTCCAAACCGGATATACAGCTCTGGTGACTGCCCACTTAAAACTTTCTTGATCATCATTTTTAAGATTTATTAATGGCTTTCTGTCAGCTAAGAATGTTGGAAGTGGGATATATGATGATCCTCCATTGGATGGTATTTTACAGTGTGAATTTTAAAGATACAATAGATTTAAAACCCATCCACTCCCACTATTTTGGAAAGTGGATACTGTTTTTCTAAAATGTTTTTAGACCATTTTTCATATTAAATCATCTAGATACTAGCTGCAAGATTAATTTCTATACCACTCCAGAATGGAGCTTCTATCACCTGTTCTCCGTTTGTAAATCTGTTTTTTTTCCCATCATGCACCGAAGAAAATAAACACCAACTTTTGTTCTGTCGATTGTTTTCAAAAGACTTAATTACCACTGTGTTTTCCCCGTAGACAAAAAACTTTCAGGATACATATCCAGATGTTTTCCATCTATTATATACTGGTGGTAAATTTTTTGATAGTGATATTCCTTCCGAATTTTAAAAGGATGTCTTTTCTCGAGGAGGGTTCCACACATATAATTTGGGAGTTCCTCAAGAACGTCAAAAGGTTAAAGATAATTTTCCTCAAAATAATTTTTTAAATCGGCTTTTCATCGATAGATCTCGAGACCAGCATTTCTTGCCGTTCTTTCAGCTCCACTTAGATTTATATCTCCTTTGTCTTCTTTCGTCCGCAAGTGTCTTTTCTTGCTCTCTTTGTTCGCGTGATAATCAGGTGTCTTTGGCAGATATGATACAAGTTGTTTTTTCATGCGAGAGTAGCCTATGTAGCCTTTTTTTGGCATACTCTTTCAAATCCCTAGGAGAAAGTTTCGAGATAATTACTCGATATCGCGGAAATCTCTTTTATTTATATATATATTTTGATTTTCTTAAATAAAAAATCAAAATATTTGAAAAAAAAAACTCCACGCCCATTAATTATTTTGATCATAGATTTTTTTTGGTCATAGATGTTTGTTGTATTTTTTTGCCTAGCTTTAATTTTGACGAGATTTTTGGGTCTTTTCATATAACTCTTTGCTGTATTTTTGACTCGGGCACTGAAACTCCAAGTGTCTACAAAAACTCTACTCCCACCTTTCATTGGGATATAAAACGCATGCAAATTTTTTTTTTTTTGGATTATTTTTAAAAGTAAAGCCTAATCAATTTTTCATTGTAGAAAACAAAAAGATGACATTTTCTACTTTGACTCATAGCAGTGATATCTTTTTCAAATTTTCATGAAATTTTGAAAAGCTTCCTATTTTGTATTATATTATTTTTTTTCAAATAAAAAAAAACCCGGCGGGGGTATTTTATACAGTCAGGAATTTTTAGTTTTTGGGTTTATACAAAATGAATCATAGTACATGTGTCCATTTTTGCTTTTTCTCTTACCTTTAGGTTGTAGTCGAAGAGGAAGTTTTCGGGGATTTCGAGTTTTTGTGCTAGAGAGGTGTTGCCCAAACTTTTTCCCTCCGTGAAGAGTAATGATACATGATTCTCCATTTTGGTTTCGATATTTTGGTTTCTGTGATTTTGTAGACTGCATTTTCTTCTATGATCTTCCCATTTTAGGATTTTCCGGGATTCTGGTTTTTGTTCCTCGAGAAGTATGATCAAATTCTTCGGGGGAAATTTCGAATTTTTGGCCATCTTGTATATTTTTCTATCAATTTATTTTTTATATCAAAAAATTTGATAAGAATGCACAGGCACGCGTTTGATTAAATTTGATGGATTGATGGGTGGTTGATGGAGGGAGGGGGGAGGGGGGGGTAAGTGGAGTGCGGTGCGGGGTATTGTGATTGATATGTATGTAGGGCGTTTCTGTGGGGTGTATGTGGGTAGTGGGGGTGTAGGGGGATTGCTGTAGGGTGTATTGTAAAAAAGTACAGAAACCCGAAAGAAAAAGTTAGGGGTAAAAAGTACAGAAATCAGACAGATGAGCCAGAACTGACTTTTTATATCTACTACTTTAGGGGAACAAATTTCCTCTCCCTAAATTGATAGATTCCTGATATAGCTGTAAAGTATCTTTCCTCATTATATGCATAGTCATTGAATATGAATGAACACATTTGCATAATTCCTTTTAATGTGATTGATTCAATCAAGCGACCACTTAATGCAGAAACACACACTTAACACTTGGTAGAGTTATGAAGCTTATGATCATTTAATGAATATTTATGACTTCATTTGTATATTGCCTTAAGATTGTATTCAACCACAACTGCTTTTATAGAAAACACTTTGCAAAGAAATTTAATTTCAGTGAATAAAGTTTTGTGTGAAATGTCTTTATTAAATATGGAGGTCCATTTATACAGTTCGAGTAAAAAAAAATGCCCCCTATTGTGTCCGCCATTTTGAATTTTTAAATAACATATATGTAACGTAAGTGGTATCATCGGAAAGCCTATTTCATTATCTTTAATTTGCTGCAAAGATAATTCAAAACGGTTAAGTATAGGCCGAGCTACAGTCTTTTGAATCAAGTAGTCAACTTTTCTCCCTATCCAAGGATTCCCGTTTGAATGCACGTACATCGGCCGATGACTGTCCACAATGGTGACAAGGGTATGTCTATATTTATTTCAAATAAAGTGGTATCTTAAAGGTGTATAAGCCAGTGATAATGGTTAGTTTTGTTTGAAACACTTTTTTTAAAGATGTGGCATATTTTTGTCTACAAATATAGACAATACTTAAAACCTCAAAAAGTTGTCACTAATATCTGTTCATTCGTGTACATGATTCATTCAACTCCTTCAGAAATTGATACATGTATCAAGTTACCTGAATTTTCAAATGATTATTATGAGTGATGAAACATTAAGAGGGCATCGATCGTAAATTGAGACTGAATTTTGTGGCTTTAAATAGCGTCACATTTGTTCTGTAGTCAATAAATAGCCCGATTTTCTTCTGGACACTGATTTCCTTTGCTGAACGCCGTTTACTTTAATGTGAATCCCTGGACAGAGCGCAAAACACACTACTTGCTTCAAACGACTGTTGCTCGGTCTATACCTAACCGATGTGAATGATCTTTGCAGCAAATTAAAGATAATGAACTAAGCTTCAGATGATATCACATATGTTAGATATATGTCACTGTGCAATGCTACAAAGACTTCGGCCATATGCTTTTTGTATGTATTGTCTGAGATTCCTTTCTTGAAAAGCAATTGTTGCATGGGTATCATATTTGTTTAAATGTGAAGTTAAAGCAATATTAGCACATTTTTTGGAAGAGCGCCCCCAATTTTTCAATTTTTTTAGATTTTTACACGGTTGCATTGGTAACTGGCTAGTAAACTATACCTGTGAATGGTTAAGCTCGAAAATGTCTATGTGTCACAAACGAAGGAATTTTGTACTAGAATAATTATTATCGGGGATCCCCGATAATAATTCAACGGCTGCTGGAAATGGCCTTCCAATGTGAAATAGCCGGGAAATGTACGTGTCTACGCTCATCCATTAGATGTTTTAATAGTTCAGGCAAGTCAAGTTAGAGGTTATTTTCTCGAGGTGGCACTATTTCATCATGGACGGACATAAACGTAGCGTTTCCAGCTCTGCCGTTAAGTCCAATCTGTGATCCCAATTCTAATTACAAAATCGCTTATTTTGTGTTAAATACGCATTTTTTAGCATTCTCGTTCGCAGGTATAGTTTCCTAGACAATTACCAACGTACCTGTCCAAAAATATCAAATTTTGAAAATTGGGGGCGCTCTTCAAAAAATGTGCCATTATTGCTTTAACGGGGACTATACCGTTTAAGAAACCATTTACCCAGGTTAAGAAGGATACTGTTATCTTTCATCCAGACTGTACATTTTATCCCTGTGTGGTTTATTCGCCATATGTAACTTAAACACATTTACAATTAAAGCAATGATTCCTTCATCATGTTACTATCATTCATGTCATGACCCAATTGGAAATCAGGTTTGGCAGCTAGCTTTATGGTTAGTCTTGGTGTTCAACCTCAGGGCTTCTAATTTGCTCTGTTTATTTTTCAGCACTTTTTCTACAATTTCTCTTTCAAAACCTTTTTCTATTCATATGTTTTTATATTTCAAATTTAATGTATACATCTAACGCTATGCCCTCTTTGGTCGCTTGCCAGGTGCTATTAAATTGTTCACGCTCTTTTTCAGCCCAGCCATTTCCTTTTATTTTATTGAATTACACGCATTCTTTCAAACTTTCAAACGCCATTTCCCCAGAACCAGCACTTCACGAACACACTTTTACCGGACACTCAACAATATTTATAAAGGAGTCTAGGTTTGCCGCCGGGCACCGCTACTCCATTGCCATACACACGCCAAAGAATCCTCAAACCACCAACAAAACGAGGCACGTCGTGACATGAGGTTGCGATAGTCCATGTGAATTGAATGTAAAACACGAACGATCGAAACTAGCAAAACGGTATAATGGAACGATGTAATGGATGGGAAATGTTTTGAAGAAGTGTGGTTTTGCTTTGTGCATATCAGCAATGTCAGGAGCATTAAAGACTATGTCAGAACTAAACCACTGACATTTTCGCTAATATGGACTTTGATCTATTGCAACACAAGTGTCTATGAAATTATTATGAGCAAAATGGGAATGAAATGTAATTGGATAATTTGACTCAGGTGCAAGCTTTCTGTGCTTTGGTATAGCGCTATGACCCAACCAAGGTTAATTATATTAAGCAGTGGCGCGCTTTTCGATAGGGTCTAATGATGTTGTAAAGAAGTTCGTTTGTACACTTATGCTTATTGGACAGTATGCAGAACCCACGACGATATGATGCCATTATTAAAGACACTAAATAGTCAAAATATTTGACATTTGCAGGAACAGCTGCTTAAAAGTGAAGGATACGTCTGTAGAATTTTCATAAGTTACTTTTTCCAACTGAATAATTGGCAGAAAAGGAAGAAAATGGCAGTGTTTAAAGGTATTAATCTCCATTCGATTACGTGTTGTCGTGTCCGTACAGACAGTAATTGTCCAATTTTGCTTTTGGTCGTATAATTTGCAGGTTATATTAGGATAACTGTACCTTTTACAGACCTGCTAAAATCTGATTTTGATGATTTCTTTCGATTTTCTGATTTACTAAATCACTGTTAGGCCCATGACATACTTCCAGTCGTAGCGAGTGATTGGCGTGCGCAGTACCGGATTCTGACTCAAGATCAAGTGTTACGCATGCTCATGCGCAGCTGCGATTGGAAGTAGGTCATGGGCCTTAGTGCCTTTAAATTCAGCAATGGAATCTACCAAGATAATAAACTGCAGCAAGTGAAAAAAAAATCCCATATTCTGCAATAAGTTTTAAAAAATCCCCACTACAGATTAAATCTGAATAGTTGTTTATACCCATTGTCATTTCACATGAGTTCTTGGGTACTATGTTTTGCAGTCACGTACTATACCACGTAACAATAAATTTTATGAGATCAATTGTACCTCCTAATAATTGTAAAAATGATTTCATTAATATTGTGACTAGCATTTCATTTCAACTTGTGCTGGTGATATGACTAGTTGGTTTTCTGCTCTGTAAACTATATTGATATTTGAGTATATAGAAGGATCATTACCGGAGTGATTTGTGAATTGTATTCCATTCGGCCTGTCCTAATAATTTGACTAGTTGGTTTAGCAGCTTTGCAAATTCTGATATTTCAATATCATCTTTGTCAGTGTATTTTGATTCTATATTTGCTGATACATAGACATTCAGCCTGTGTATTAACTACAACTCTTTATGAAGAAATTACTTTTGAAACTGATGTTAATCAACTGCAGTTCCGTACCAGGTAATTCATCTACGGCCATTAAGCTGCAGTTACAACTAAACTTCACCTTCAGCATCTAAGCTATGATCTTAATTTTCGGATGAAGCTGTAAACTGGATAACCCTGAGTAGCTTAAACTACTAAATTGAACCTCATTGACTATGTAAAACAGTATACCACATTGGACTTGGTAAGTTTTTAGTACATAATTACATCTCTGAATTCAACAGCTTAGCTTGTAGCTATGGTTTGTGAACTGAATCCTTCTGACTTAAATATCAAGCTTTTTGACACCTGCGACAAAACTGAAGCTGTGGTCTTTAGTGTGGAGGCATTCAGTGTTGATATGTGAAAATATTCATATTCAGTATATGTTCAACCACCATGTACTAAGCTAAACTTTTGTATTCAAGAGAGAAACATGAAGCTATAGATATAAACTGAGATACACATTCATTTTGTCTGGCCTGAACTTTGTTCTGGCAGATACTTAGTAATCACTTTTCTGTCTGTCTGTCTGCAGTGGCGTTACTTGGGAGCTTTCGGGGCACCCCCCTCAATCTCAACCGAAAAAAAGGGGAAGAAGGAAAATAAAGAAAAGAACAACAAAAAAAAGAGAAAAGTTAAAAAATACATTAAAAGGGTACCTAAAATGATCACGGAGAGTAGTGGATGACAGTTGCATTAGCTGAGAGGAACACGTCAAACGTGGTTGTTTATTAATTTTTGTTTTTTGTTTTGTTTTGGTTTTTTTTATTGTGGATATTTCAATTAAAGTTCGGCCCTTGTGGTTGTGTCAAGACACAGAGAGAGAGAGAGAGAGAGAGAGAGAGAGAGAGAGAGAGAGAGAGAGAGAGAGAGCAATGGTGGATACAGGGGCCCGCTTCGTGACTGGCGGGCCGCCGTGTTTTCCTTTCTTTCATGCTACAAATAAATTACGAATTGAAAATTGCCAATTTTAGCAATGACAATTTTAGGTTTGTCATTTTCTTATGCCGATTTATCCGTGCCGTGTGCGGTAAATAGCAATTACCGGAAAAATCCCGTTTTCTAAATTTCTGACCAGAAAATATGATATCAAAACGCAACTTGACTTAATGGGTATAGCAATACAGCTTAAACTCCTACTCTTCAAAAAGTTTGCCTTTTTACGTGTCATCCCCACTCTCCAAACGGGTGGACCGATTCAATTCACTTTGTAATCAGACTTTTTCAATAGTTATATGCTTCCGTGTGAACATCATAGAAAAATCGGACCGGTATCGGGTCAACTACCTTTATGTTTATTTTTTTCAGTCTGTTACCCACGCCTTTATAGGCCTATTGCGATATTTTACACAAGATTGTTGTCGTTCTGAATGATGCAATGAGACTTGTTAGTGGTTGCCTTTTGGCTACGCCTGTAGAATACCTCCCAATTCTGTCTGGCATAGCTCCTGCAAATCTTAGGAGGAACCTTCAGACGATCAAGCTCGCCAAGAAATGTGATGAACCTGGTAGTCTAATCCCACCACCAACACCCTTTGAGGATCAGAGAATTCAACGGAATCACTTTGCTACCCAATCCATGACACTGCAGTCACAGTATCCCTATCGATCATCTTGGATCAATGACAGATGGTTTGAGCATTGGTCATCCTCTACTTTGAACCTAAAGCAGTTTGTGGACAGCCCATCTAGCAAGCCCAAAGGCTGTGACCTTGTTAGGAAAGCATGGGTCAACCTCAACAGACTCAGAACTGGCGTTGGTCGTACAAAGAACTTCCTTCACAAGACCGGAGTAGAACCATCACCAAACTGCGATTGTGGAGAGCCACAAACCATTAGCCACATCATAGATGAATGTGAGGTTTACAAGTCCCCAAGAGGAATTCCAGGCCTGATCAACCTGGATGATGAAACTATCAGCTGGTTAAAGACGGATCTTCCACTGTGATTTTGGACTTGCACGAACGAACGAACGAACTTGCAATTTAAATTGGGTCTATCGACCATTCATTAGAAAATATGCCTTGAAACTAAATACTCCAAAGTTATCCACTCCCGTACCCACACCCACACGGCTTACGCTGCACCAGGGTGTTCACTACTCCAGACGGAAAAAAAATTCAGATGTTGTTTTATAAAACGGTTGGTCATGAAAATTGTTTCTATCAAATTTGTATGAGAAAATGTGTTAAGGAAAGTGAACATATCAAGGGTTCTGCACATCGCTTGGGAGGGGCCACCTCCCCCCCCCCTCCTGCACCCACCCCGGGCCGCTTCATATACCTAACGTCCCAAGAAGAAAATCTGACGATATTTGAATTTTTAAAACCGTTGATCACACCTTTTTAAATGTGAGACACAAATCTCTAATTGTTTCTGCCAAATTTGCATGAGAAAGTTTGGGAAACTGGCCATTGCAAGGATTTCCGCTCTGATACCCCCTCCAGCACCCCACTCCCTGGGCCACTTGATTTATTAACTCTACATGAACACTACATATGATTCACTCAAACAAAGGCTTAACCAATTAATTTACATCAACTACATTATACTTTTTAAAACAATAGATCATAAGCATTAAAAAGCATAACTTACATAGTGTCATGCTGCTTGCCGATCAGCGGCAAGTCGCTTGGTGTACGCCGCTTGCAGGATTGATCTATTATAGTCAAGCGGCGCTATCACTTGAACTACGTCATCGAGCTATCAATGGCCATTCGAGTCATAACAAGCTCAATTTCGCAGCGCTTAAATTATTTTCTCCACGCCGAAATTAAGTTCACCGCCCTGAAAATTAATTTCTCCGCGCTGAAATACTCAATTTCAGCAAGGCGAAATTACGAATTTTGGCGTGGTGAAATTCTGAATTTCTGAAATTGACCTGGCTATCCGACTCATAACGAATTTAATTCCACCGCGGTGAAATTAATTTCTCCGCGCTGAAATTTCCAGCCAATCAAATACTAGATTGTACAATGTAACCAATAGAAAGACACGCTCAAAGTTTGAAATTTAATTTTACAGAGCTGAAATTCAGAATTTCGCCGCGGTGAATTAATTTTGCCACGCTGCCATTCTGAATTTTGTCGCGGTAAAATTCAATATTTCGGCGCTGTGAAATTCTGAATTTCAGCTCGGCAAAATTAATTTTCAAGCGTGTCTTTCTATTGGTCTCAGTGTGCAATCCATTATTTTTATTGGCTGGACAATTTAAGCGCGGTGAAATTAATTTTAGTGCGGTGAAATTTTATTCAGCGTGTTGAAATTAATTTCAGCGCAGCAAAATTAAAGTGACAGGAGGAGATTTTTTAGGATACGAATTTCTCTCAAATTGCACAGGATCGATTGTAGACCACCTACCAAGAACGTTCCGAAGGTTTATTGGACAAACAAGTACAAAAGAAAACAGCAAACCTTGTTTTGAACTTGCCTGACTATCGTAATTTTCCCATAAAACAGCTTAGAACACCGTGCTTCGACAGAAAGTACTAAATCATCATATTATTACATAAAGACGGCGTATTCGGCTTATTCACTTCAGGTGTGATCTAATACATTGGAAAGCATTCCAAATATGCAAAAAAAAACCCGTGGTTTTGAAAAATTGGGGGCGCTTATTTCTGGAAATCTCCTCATGTCTCTTTAAGTAACTTCTGATGCAGATGGCCAGGTCAATTTCACCGCAGTGAAATTCAGAATTTCACCGCGGTGAAATTTGGAATTTCAGCTCGGCAAAATTAATTTTCAAAATTTGAGTGTGTCTTTTTATTGGTTACAACGTACAGTGTACATTTTTGATTGGTTGAGAATTTCGTCACGCCGAAATTAATTTCGGCATGGAGAAATTAATTTCAGGCGCGGTGAAATTAATTTTGGCGCGGTGAAATTCATTTAAGCGCGGCGAAATTGAGCTGGTTATGACTCTAATGGCCAATGATATCGAGCGGCACCGCTCCAAAGTTGAATTCAAGTCAACTCAATGCGATTTGCCGCTTTGGGAAATGCGGCAGGCCGGCGGCAGGGAGATCGATTTACTGGCTTGCCGCTTTGTCGCTTGCGATTCTGACATAGTGACGTAAATTGCATCATCAGAGCGGCAAAGCGGTCAGCGACATGACACTATGCAACGGATTTTTTTTATTTTTTTATGGGAGTGTATTTTGTGCATCATTTGACGAAGAGCACCCTCAAGGGTTAAGCTGACAAATTGAATTAAAGGGGCATTATGTGGTTTCCAATTTTTGTTTTGGAAAATAAAAATTCCTTAAAATTTTTTTCTTTGATTTTTTTTTGATGGGAATGTATTTTCGCATCATTCGAGGAAGTGCGCTCTCAAGCGTTAATTGAATTAAAGGGGAAGCATGCGCTTTTTCAAAACATTTCTTTCTTTTTTTCTTTGATTTGTAGTGAAATAGTACGCTCACGAAACTTGGTGCGTGGGGCCCAGCAAGATCAAGTCGATTGGTTAGTGGATGCATGCCCCACAAGTCAGAAGTGCAAAACGTTTTCGAACAAGTAGTACTGTAAAAAAAGCCAGGTGATCGCAAAACCCCGGACTTCTATTTATATTTAATTGAGATTTATCATCACGTTTTCAACAAGTTTTGTGTCTGGTTGATTGTCTTCAATGCATATATACACTGTACATAACTGGTCCATGTTTTTAGGTTCACTAAATCAATCCAGTCCGATGCAGAAGGGGCTTCTAAAAGCGAATTGAAATTGGAGTTTGTTCTCTTCCATTTTTGTGTACACCCTGTACAAACACAGCGCACTCTGTGTGCTCTTTTTGGCTTATAGCGCGATTGCAAGCCGAAAGTAGTTGACCTCTAATTTGTATTTGTTTTTCGAGATAAATGGCAAACAATGTCAACCCCATTGGCCTCTATTGATCTCCGACATTTAAAAAAAAATGTGAGACGGTGCAAAATGTTTTTGTTGCAGTCTTTGAAGAAAGGTGAACAATTTGAGCTCATTTTTAACGAAATTGGAGCAATATTAACATTTTAACCTTTCGTGTACCATTTGACATTTGCGAGTTTTGTCTTATATCTCTATAACCATACATTGTAATAGTACAAACTATACCTTTTTTAATCCGTGTAACAAACGACACTTTGGTTACCTTTTTACAGCAGCGTCCAAGCATTTTTATTTTTGCCTTGTAAAGAATTTTCCCCCTCCTGGATTCGCCCCACACTTTCACGAGGGGCACTCCCGCTAAATTTGTTCCTTCCCTTCATAGAATACAATCCACTGAGAAATGATACTCTCTGCTCTCCACGGTCACGGAATTGCTTAAAATGACCCAACTATGATAAGAATTTTCTCGCCCACTCAGCACACTTCGTTTAACAAAAAAGATTCCTCATGGAGAACTTTAATCACAAGTCTAAAGTTAGATTCCCATTTGCATACCACGTAATCATGGTACACTATTAATTTTAATACAATTTTATTCCATGTGACATTCATTCAACTTTGCTAGTGACTAAGCAACCATTTTATGATGATTTGTAAACGCTGTTTTTTTTGTTCAGTGTCCATCTTTGTGTCCCATATCGTTAATAAACAATACACCATTGCTGACGTAGCTTAGTCTGTCATTGCAAAGGTGGTGACTATCATAGGCATTCTAGGATATGCACGAACTACACTTCTGGATGTGGAAATCGCTTTTGAAAATCTTGATAGAACCGTCAACTTGGACCAATTATTTAAGCTGCAACATAAGTCCAAGCTAACATGCATGTAATGAGCTGCATTATAGTCACAATACCTAAGCTACAACTTCAGCGCCCAACTACAGCTCCATCACTAAGGCCATAGCTGGCGTTTAATACAGTCCGGCAGCACGTCAAGCATTGTGCCTGCAACGGTCTGATTTCTTTAGCCCGTAATTCCCAGGTGAGTCCAGGCCGAATCTTTGCGAAGTGTGTCCGAAAATGAACGTGAATTTAAACCATTTTAAGTTGACCTGGTATAAATTTCGATGACGCCTAATGAGTCAAGAAATAAATATGTACATAGTTTTTTTCTTTGCCTAGCATATCAAGAAATTTATGTCCTAAATAATTATGTGATAAGGGGCCGTTTATTTTAAAAACTGTATTCAATTTAAGAGGCCGCGTAAAGTGTCCCTAAACAAACCGTGGACCTGACCTTTTCCGACAGATTCTGGCAAACTGAACATTGGCAAACGGTTGATAAGATATGTGGCTTCCTATGTGCCAAAAATAATTGGTGTCCAACGCTTTCTCGTGGTATCAAAATAAGGTAAAACTACACCAAATATAGTATTACTTCGGCCTTTTACGAGATCAAGTTTTATTGTATTCCATATATCACGAGTCAATTCGATGTGTTCATTTCACCCGCTGAGGAAAGAGTTGGGAAATACACGCACGATTGGTTCCATCATGGAAGAAAGATATTTAAGAAGAAACCATCCACGACTTCCACCATCCGAGTTTAATCTGTTTATCCATTCACGCGCACAAAGGGAAGGCACCCGAACCGACCATATCCAAGAACCCCCGGGCGGGGTGACCGGTTTCCAGTAAGCCGACCCATATATGTTGGAGGATATCATTCCCAGCATTCATCGCGTGTGATTCGCTGATCCTGAAGACCCGGAATCTTTACGCAATGAGAAACAACCACGAATTGCGAATTTTCTCGAGCGAGAATCGGATTAGGATGATCCTCGGAAGGGCACTTGTGAGGATATGAATAACAATTGCAATTATAGGCGGAAGATGGATTGGTCAAAAGCAAAGTGGATCGTTGTGGTTCCTTCTCATCTCTTTCTTCCATGGTTCCATGGCCTTGCCTATAAACCAATGGCAATGTTGATTGATACCGTAGCAATCACACAGGGAAATTGGCCCTAAACATTATTTGAATTATATTTTGTGAACTTGACCGTTTCGTATGTTCATGTAATTTAATTTTGAGGGATTATGGAGAAAAATGCTGTAACATTGAAAACTGAGAAAATCAGAGCTGTCCGTTTCTAATAGCATTATTTGCGGCAGGTTTTAGCCCGACTTTGCCCAATTTTATATTTGATATCACCATCACGACTTTAGCATGCTAGTTTAAACATATACACTGTGCTCATAACGTTGGAGAATAAAATATATATTTTTACCACTTTTTATGGAATGATTCTTACAGTGTGAGTTATTTATGTTATATAGGGTATATATCGCTACACTACTTGATTGATCGTACGTCTATTCCGAACATATCGCCATGAACCTTATCGCTATTAACGCTTTACGAACTGTGTCCTTAGCCTGAAAGGAAAAGGGATATTTGAACAGCAGATCTAAGGAATTTGTTACAATTTTTTCACATTAGTCAGTTTTATCAGTGTGTCAAGACCTCGCGGCAAACTGTCCACAGGTGTATGATGTTAATGGGCAGAGCGTCCCACTCATCCCGGTCACAGCCTGAGCTAACTCCTGTAGAGTTTGAGGAAGATTGTCCCTGCCATTGATGGTTCGGCCAAAGGTATCCCAGCATGCTCGACAGGGTTCATATCAGTGGAGCAAACAGCCTTGGTATCTGCTCCACCCCCTCTACCTCAAGAATTGTCTCACTACAGCGGCCCTGTGCGGCGTGGCGTTGTCGTACGTCTTGCAGCCGAAAATTGCATAAACCCTTCTTGGATGTGGCAGGCAGTGGTTTTATACCAGAATGTTCAGGTATACCACGGTGTTCATGTTTCCTATCTGGCACCACCAGTTTTTCTTCCATAATGAACACCGGCCCAGACCATCACTCAGCCGCTACCACCTTGAGTCGATTCGATTCCTGAATACAGTCATCTCGGAGGTAATCGACGAACCCTTTGTCTTCCATCTTGATGGTCAAGGATGTAGCGGCTCTCGCCAATAAACACAACATTTCGCCAGTGTCCGAGCTGCAATCTTATGTGCTCCCTATCCCAGCGAAGTCTAGCAACTCTGGTGAACGCTTGGGCGTGGACATTTGATCGTTCGTCTTGTTGGTAAATAAATAAAATAAATGCGCTTTTTATATAGCGCTTTTACATAAGATCAAAGCGCTTTGACATTTATTCCGCTGCTACAGATATTATCACAGAATCATTTTAGTTCATCTAGTCGGCCGCCTGTTAGGCGCTCAAACCTATCCACTAGATCGTGATATTCCCCTAACAGCTCCCAGATTTCGTTTGGGTGGACGAAGCAATTGAGATTAAGTATCTTGCCCAGGGACACAAACACGTTGACCACAGTGGGGCTCGAACTCAAGATTTTAACGGTCTAATGATCACGAGTCCTGCGCTTTTCCACTAGACCACACGTGCTCTACACGTGTGGTCTAGTGTAGCCATCGGCAACCATGCTCGTTGGCATTTCCGTGGCCTCTGCACAGATTAAGCAGTCGGCGATCATCTCGTCTTGTAGTCAATCGTGGTCGTCCTGGAGATTTTCCGTGGCCTCAAATGGCCCAAATCTCGATGTCAGATGATTTCACAGACCGTACTCTGCGATATTCCGAGGAAATCTGCAATTTTGGCATGTTTGAACCTTTCCCGTTTGAGTGCAAGCACTCTTCAGCGTATTGACATGTTGTTGGACGAGGCATGTGGCCTAGGGAACCTCTGTGTCAGTTTTTCTTGTAAAGGTAACAACCAACTCTGAAAACGTGGGCTCGTTGCACAACGGCTTGGAGCAGGGAAAAGGAACTAACAGCATACAGTCTGGCCTTTTACAGCTCCCAAAATGCCAAAATTATCCATGGATTCACTTGAACTGGGTAGTGCGGACTCATTATGTAAACCATGCCTACTCTAAGGCGTTCAAATAGAAATACGCGTTAAGATTGGGTTGAAAAAGGTATTCCGACTTAATGAACAACAGTGTTCTATCTGAATACTCCTATTTCAAACAATTTCAAAGATGATAACAACGCGAAATCCAACAAAAATGTACCTAATCAAATCTATTTTACACTTTCTTTTAATAGCGGTCATTCGAAGTCAGATGAGTTGCTGAAAAGAAAATAAGCAGTATTTGTGTGGCATGTGCTTTGACTGATATTAACTCTGGATGAAGCTGTAAACTGCATAGCTCTCTGGTTATATTATTCTAGTACGGTAAGGATACGAGGTGCACGTGGACAGCCATTTTCATTTTGGGCATAATCTGCAACTCCACACTCAAGTGGGAAGCATACAACTAGGATATAAACTGTTATAATTCTATACCATAAGAGCTTGTGGTTTATGGTTTGCCTGCAAATTCTGAACTCATCATTAAGGATTCACCTTCCGTTAAACTCAACTAAGCTGTAATCGGTGATCGTTTAAAGATGTTTTTTTTAATACAAACTGAAACTCTGATTTCACTCACAGCTATAAGGGATCACCTGCATCATTAAAAAACCCAATTGGATATGAGATTAAGCTGCGTATAACTAACAGTACTGGAGATAGCAGGTTTCAATATACCAAACTACCATATATATATTCAAACACATTTACTGTAGCCTCGGAAGCCTATTCTAACCGAATAAAATTACCCAATTTTGACTTACCAGTGATCATACGATTATTTTTTATAGATGGACTGTTCTGTCAACTTAAACCAATGAAACAGTATTTTTGACAATGAATAATCATTTTCAAAGAAAATACCATCTCACAATATGGCTAAAACTCTATCAATCACTCCGTGTATATTATGCATGGTAGATTTTCGTTCTTCCATTCACTGCAAATTCATGTGCATGCATGTACAGACAGTGTAAATTTTAATAGATGGGAGAACAAAGCCCTATGTGACAATGAGACCATTGTCTTGGCCAAACCAAGTACCCTCTTGGCATACGATGGAAGGAAAGCTGTAGTATATCTCGGTATCGTGTTGTGGCCCCACCAGGAATGGGTATACGCCTAGATGTGATTACAGTCATGAACGGGTCCATATATTCCCATATTTATATCCAAACTGAGGTGCAGGAGGAGTGTTGGGATACAGATCTTGTGGCATTTACAGGAAAGTCTGAGCCATGCAGTGCCTTATTCACAGCAGTAACCTGAGAATTTACATTAGGGCATCGGTTACTTTAGAACTACTACCCTTTGCTCCAAATGAGACTGGTAAAGGTTTCAAACCATGGAAATGTACTGCAGGGAAAGGCGATCACCCACATAAAGTTCTGGAAAGTTGTAACCATATGGAAACGTTTGGTAGTAAACACACTGCACATTATTTCATTAAATCATATTTTTGTTTGATTGAAAGTCATCCAGCATTGTTTGAGGCATTTTATGATTATAGCTCCATAGCAAGTGTGTCAGAACCTACCAACCGTGTCTTCCCACTTGATGAGTATGTGCTAAATGTGGAATTACCCGGGTGCTCAGTGGCATGTCCATGTACATTACTTTTTCAAAGATTGGAAGCTGATTGTTCCAATGGGAAACAAAGTCAAAGTATTTTGCTTGTATTTGAGAAAAGTGATGTGAGTTTTGATATTTCATCACTTGATGCATCTCAGCGGGATATAGTGCATATTAGTCCTGGAGCATTTCAAGATCTCCACATTAACTATCTACTTCTTTCACAGAACAAGATTACTACAATTGAAAGTAGGACATTCAAGGGATTAGACCAGCTTAATGTACTGGATATTTCAAGAAATGAGTTGGTGTATTTATTAAAAGCTGCATTTATAGATCTTGTAAATTTGAAACAGCTTTATTTAAATAGCAATATGTTGTCTAAACTCATGCCATATATGTTCATTGGACTACATCAATTGCAGATATTGTATCTGAAAGATAATATGATAGCTAATGTAGAACCTGATACATGTTCTGAATTGACGAATGTTAAAATACTATCCCTAGAAGAAAACGATCTTGACAATTTGCCATTAGGGGTTTTCTACGGATTACATAAATTGTCTATCTTGGACCTCAGCACAAATCAAATTGCATCATTGGAACCAGGTATATTTGAGGATCTTGTTAATCTGACCAAGTTAAGGCTGAACGAAAATCAATTAAGTGAGCTTAATGTTACCTTATTCCACGGAGTACATAAATTGTCTATCTTGGACCTTAGCACAATCAAATTACATCATTAGAACCAGGGATATTTGATGATCTTGGTAATTTGACAGTTTTGGGCTTGTTTGAAAACCAATTAGCTGAGCTTGATGATACCTCATTGCATGGATTACATCAATTGTCTTTCTTGGACCTTAGCACCAATCAGATTGCATCACTGGAACCAGTGATATTTGAGGATCTTGGTAATCTGATAGAGTTATACCTGTATGGAAATCAATTAAGTGAGCTTGATGTTACCTTATTTCATGGGTTACATAAATTGTCTATCTTGAGCCTTAGCACAAATCAGATTGCATCATTAGAATCAGGGATATTTGAGGATCTTGGTAATCTGACAGAGTTATACTTGTATGGAAATCAATTAAGTGAGCTTGACGTTACCTTATTCCACGGGTTACATAAATTGTCTATCTTGGGCCTTAGCACAAACCAGATTGCATCATTAGAACCAGGTATATTTAAGGATGTTGGTAATTTGACAGTATTGGGCTTGTTTGAAAATCAATTAAGTCAGCTTGATGTTACCTTATTTAAAGGTTTAAACAAATTGTCTAAATTGAGCCTTAGCACAAATCAGATTGCATCATTGCAACCAGGTACATTTGAGAATCTTGGCAATTTGAAAATGTTATGGCTGAATGAAAATCAATTAAGTGAGCTTAATATTACCTTATTCCACGGATTACATAAGTTGTCTATCTTGGACCTTAGCGCAAATCAGATTACATCATTAGAACCAGGGATATTTGATGTTCTCGGTACTTTGACAGAGTTGGGCTTGTATGAAAACCAATTAGGTGAGCTTCATGTTACCTCATTGCATGGATTACATCAATTGTCTTCCTTGGGACTGAAAGCAAACAAAATTGCATCATTGGAACCAGGTATATTTGAGGATCTTTGGAATGGACATTATTTGGGCTTGAATGAAAATCAGTTAAGTGAGCTTAATGTTACCTTATTTCATGGGTTACATAAATTGTCTATATTGAGACTTGACACAAACCACATTGCTTCATTAGCACCAGGGATATTTAAAGATCTTGGTAATTTGACAGAGTTATGGTTGTATGAAAATAAATTAAGTGAGCTTGATGTTACCTTATTTAAAGGATTAAACAAATTGGCTATATTGGGACTTCAGAGAAACCAGATTGTATCATTAGAACCAGGGATATTTGATGGTCTTGGTAATTTGATAGAGCTAAGTCTGTATGAAAATCAATTAAGTGAGCTTGATGTTACCTTATTCCATGGATTATATAAATTGTCTAACTTGGGCCTAAGCAAAAATCAGATTGCATCATTAGAATCGGGTATATTTGATGATCTTGTTAATTTGACAGAGTTATGGCTGTATGAAAATCATTTAAGTGAGCTTGATGTTAATTTATTCCATGGGTTATATGAACTGTCTATCTTGGACCTTAGCACAAATCAGATTGCATCATTAGAACCAGGGATATTTAATGATCTTGGTAATTGAAAATGTTACGCTTGAATGAAAGTCAAGTAAGTGATCTTGATGTGACCTTATTCCAAGGATTATATAATATGTCTATCTTGGACCTTAGCACAAATCAGATTGCATCATTAGAAACAGAGATGTTTAATGATCTTGGTAATTTGAGAGTGTTACGCTTAAATGAAAATCAATTAAGCGAGCTTAATGTTACCTTATTCCATGGAATACAGAAATTGGCTTTCTTAGGACTTCACACAAATCAGATTGCATCATTAGAACAAAGGATATTTAATGGTCTCGGTGATTTGTCAGTTTTGTACTTGAATGAAAATCAACTAAGTGAGCTTAATGTTACCTTACTCCAAGGATTATATAAATTGTCTATCTTGAACCTTAGCACCAATCAGATTGCATTATTAGAACCAGGGATATTTCAGGATCTTGGTAATTTGACCAAGTTGGACTTGCATGAAAATCAGTTAAGTGAACTTGATGTTACCTTATTCCGTGGGTTATGTAGATTGTCTTTCTTGGACCTTAGCACAAATCAGATTGCATCATTAGAACCAGGTATATTTGAGGATCTTGGTAATGTGACACAGTTATGGCTGTATGAAAATCAATTAAGTAACCTTGATGTTACCTTATTCCATGGATTATTGAAATTGTCTTTCTTGGACCTTGGTACTAATCAGATTGCATCATTAGAACCCGGGATATTTGAGGATCTTAGTAATTTGACGGTTTTGGGCGTATATGAAAATCATTTAAGAGAGCTTAATGTAACCTTATTCAGTGGATTACATAAATTGTCTATCTTGGGGCTTAACACAAATCACATTGCATCATTAGAACCAGAGATATTTGATTATCTTGGTAATTTGACTGAATTGGCCTTGTATGAAAATCAGTTAAGTGAACTTGATGTTACCTTATTTCATCGATTATATAGCTTGTCCTACTTGGGACTTCGTGTAAATCAAATTGCATCATTGGAGCCAGGTATATTTGAGGATCTTGGTAATTTGACAGTGTTGGGTTTGCATAAAAATCAATTAAGCGAGCTTGATGTTAACTTATTCCGTGGATTACATAAATTGTCTATCTTGGACCTTAGCACAAATCAGATTTCATCATTAGAACCAGAGATATTTGATTATCTTGGTAATTTGACCAAGTTGGACTTGCATGAAAATCAGTTAACTGTGCTTGATGTTACTTTATTCCATCGATTACATAATTTGTCTCTCTTGGCACTTCATACAAATCAAATTGCATCATTGGAGCCAGGTATATTTGAGGATCTTGGAAATTTGACACAGTTGGGTTTAGATGAAAATCAACTAAGTGAGCTTGATGTTAACTTATTCTATGGATTACATAGATTGTCTAAATTGGGACTTCAAACAAATAAAATTGCATCATTGGAGCCTGGTATATTTGAGCATCTTGGTAATGTGAGAGAGTTGGGCTTGTATGACAATAAATTAAGTGAGCTTGATGTTACCTTATTCCGTGGATTGCATAATTTGTCCTCCTTGTTACTTCACACAAATCAAATTGCATCATTGGAGCCTGGTATATTTGAGCATCTTGGTAAATTGACAGATTTGGACTTGTCTAAGAATAATTTAAGCACACTTGATGCTACCGTATTCCGTGGATTACGTAAATTGTCTTACTTATCACTTCACACAAATCACCTTTTGGCTTTGGAATCTGAGATATTTGCTGGTATGGCATATTTAGAAGAACTCCAGTTAAATTTAAATTTTTTTGCTGAAATTGATGTATTTGATGAATTAAGATGGTTAACCGTTTTGAATGTGGGCAATAATCATGTTAAGAGATTAACTCCTGGTATGTTTGAAGACCTTGAAAACTTGACAACACTGAATCTAGCACACAACATGATAGCTTATATTGATGAGGAAGTCTTGAAAGGACTGTATAAATTGCAATTATTGATTTTAACTGGAAATGAACTAGCCATTCTTCATTCGTTAGTATTCCAAAATTTGAGCAATTTACGTGCCCTGTTTATTGCATACAATGCACTAAGTGTAATTGAAGATGATGCATTTTATGGGTTGCATGACTTGGATTTGTTGAGCCTTGTAGGGAATCAACTTTCTAAAGTTGGTAACAAATCATTTGAAGGGTTAACAAATACCACATTTCTGGCAGTTGACTCCCATTCAGTCTGTTGCTTTGTAGAATTGGATGGACCTCAATGTTTATCACTAGAAAAACTCTCTCCTTATTTAACTTGTTCACAACTCTTGCCCAATATTTATGTAAAATATTCTATGTGGATCATAGGTATATTTGCACTATTGTTTAATGTAGTTGTTCTTTCTTGGGGATGTTTTGAAATATCTGGTAGGACAAATGAACACGTAAGGCAAAAGATATTCATAACAAACCTTGCTGCCTCTGATTTTCTCATGGGTGTTTATATGTTAATAATTGCCACAGTAGATGACATACATGGAATATATTTCCCCTTGTATGAAGGGAAATGGAGAGGTAGTTCAATTTGTAAATTAGCTGGGGTGGTGTCAGTAATGTCAAGTGAAGCATCTCTCTTTTTTGTTGTATTGATAAGTATTGAACGATTTTGGATGTTCAGAAATTACAGGGAAAATCCATCTATTACTCGCAGATCAAAAGTATTGATGGTCCTAGTAGTTTGGGTTTCAGCTGTCATTTTAAGCATGATACCAATTGGCTTACAAGATGAAGAATATGGTTTTTCAGAGGTGTGCATAGGGTTACCACTTGTTCGAAACTTGACATATGAATTGGAACAAAAAAACATTACAGTAGATGTGGACCTAAAGAAGTATTTTAACAATAATATCACATTTCAATCTATAGAACAAACTGGAAGTAGACCATTTTCCTATTATTCTATTGGTTTATTTCTCGGTGTCAATGGTTTGTGTTGTATTACAGTGGCATTCTGTTACATTGGTATTTTCATCATTGTGAAATTTGTCACTCCTCATATGAGAATGAGTGTTCCTAGGTGGAAACGAGAGATAAGAATGGCTCTCAAGATGGGTTTAATTGTCTTAACTGACTTCTTATGCTGGATGCCAATAGTAATCTTGGGCATTTTAGTGCAAATAGGGTATGCACAGGTGCCACCTGAAGTGTTTGCATGGTTTATAGCATTTGTACTGCCAATTAATTCAGCCGTTAATCCATTTTTATATGCAATAGGGCATATTTTATCAAATCGCTTTGATGGCAATCAAAGGGAAAATCGCTTTGATGGCAATCACGTGGAAAATGAAGAAAATGAGGCAATTGTTGAAACACCGCTCTAAAAATACTCCTCTCATTTAAAATGAAATGTTTTTGATTAAATAATTCAGAACAGTATGTTCTACCTGACTAACATGTTATGTAAACCTCAAATTAAGCCGAACTTGCCACTAGAGTGGACACGTGCACGAAGCTTTTAGCTAGGTGGCATAGGACATGGTGTTTTTACTACGACTAAGGTAAAATGCGTATGTTCTCACCATATACAGACTGTCCCAAAATAAACTATACAATCCAACTAAAAATTATAAAAAATATAAACTGCGCGATATTCTGTGAGATATTTTTATTTTATTTGTTGGACCAGTTCCTAAGCTAAATTATCGTTTTTATTCCATCCAATTTGATAGACCCTAACCGGAGATATTGTCAATTGAACACAAAGGATAAAATACCACTTGTTCACGTGAAGGCTCAAGAAACTAAAGGTATAAGGCAAGTAGCATGCATGTGGATTTTCAAACAAAAGAATATTGTACAGATCAGAGTGAAGTATTATCATGCATTGAACTAATCAATATATTATTTTCAAATAGTGAAAAAGCCCACCAGAAATTATGCTGTGGGGGAATGGGGGACTCACTCTCAGGGGGACGATAATGATGAAATTCATGTAAATTTTGGGAATTTGACAGCTGATGAAATTAATGGAACAGCCACAAGTCTCTGTTGGGGGGACTGTATGCAATGCTACATGTATTCTTTGATGGCAATTGTGACATTCTAAAGAACCATTACAATTTATGTTATATCACAAGAAACAGTACTTTGAAGCCTATTTATTTAATTTTCAATAAAGAATGTCATGAAGTTGATTTGCAATGTTGATATCAGGATAGCCAAAACTGGACCAACAGGTTTTTAATGTGTCTCAGATAATTAGCCATAACTCCCGAACCAAACCCCCAAATTACACCATACTCAAAAAATTCATGAAAGCTGAACTTCCTAAAAAAAAACAAAAAAAAGAATCAGTTAACGTTCAGTTGTGATGAACTTAAGTTTGGGGCAAAAAATTAATCTTTGATTGTATAGTTTTTTGGGACAGTCTGTATTCCTTCTAAGAATGGAATGTGATTGAATTATAATTATATGGTATAGCCCAGTCAGGCTGTATGTGCAAGAATAATGTTATACAAATATTAACTGGACTATGAGTGTGATGGTAAAATATGATCACAAGGTGAAAGATGGATTGTTCCATTTCACGAGCCGCAGGCGAGTGAAATGGAACAATCCATCTTTCACCGAGTGATCATATTTTACCATCACACGAATAAAAGGCAGTTAATATTTGTTTTATATAACTCATACAATAGATTCTGGTCATTTAATAATTAGATAGCATTCTAGCCTAGGCCTGGATCTACAGGGCTAGGCCTATGAAAAAAAAAAGGTTCTATGATTTTTCAAATAAAGCAAAAGCGTACTTACCTTTTGTAGACTTAAACGAGTGATATTTCCAGGCATTCAAGGCATTCAAGTAGAGTTCAAACAGGGATCCTAAATAAATTAATATAGGACACTCGGTCAAGAGAATGTATACGTACTGCACACTGACCTGCATGAAATATGTAGCTTATAGTTCGCCAGTCGTACGTGGCGCTATTTTTTTTAATCGGCCTCGTCAATTAAATCCACTAGATCCGATTCATTTACTAGCGCAAATCGAGGAGTCGCTTCAGTGGACGCCATGTTATCGTTTTCATCATCGTAGTCGGATTGGCACAGTTCCCTACTTTGCTATAGCGTTGTAAAGTCGTAGCGAACGGGAGATGAAAATACGAAATTACGTGCTAACAACCTCTTCATCAGACTTCGTTTTGTCGCTCATACGTACACGCATGGCATGTTTAACGTAAATCGTGCGGGTGGAAATAGAGGATATGATAGTGAAACTATCAACGCGTTAATAGTTATTTTGTAGACCATTGAGATGATGGTACTATTGAATAGTCACGTGGCACAAATAAACCAATTAAATGACTAGAATCTATGTTTATGAGTTATATAATAAAATATTGTATTTAATCCACAGCACAACGGCGACACAGTTTTGACAACTGATTTGGATTATTTAATCCATTGAATTTTTGGTGTTTGTATTCTCCAAGAAACATTCAGTTTACCCTCGTCTACCTGAGCCATTTTTTGTAACAAAACTCCCGAAGGGGGGGGGGGGGGGGAGGGTGGTTACCACCCCCCTGTGATTTTCGTACTGAAACCGATTACTGTAAAATTGGTACCAAGGATAGCTTAGAGTTTCTTCTTTCCATTGGTACCAAAAATAAGTACTAACATCCCCATTATGACGTCACCATGACGTCATATGTTGTTGAGGAAAGTACGAAAATACGAATATAGGGTGGAAAATTGATATTTCGCAATTTTATAGCGACCCAAACACCTTTAGTATAGCTCTAAAAGCTGTTATTAATAAAACTCTTCATTTTCCCATCAAGTAGAGTCAAAAACCGCATGAAAATCTGATTTTCTAACCGTTTTAGCGAAAAAATTGAATTTTTCACTGTGTGTGTCTATGGAAATGGCAGTTTTGCTGACATGCGAACTTGATGACGTCATTGTGACGTAATGCTATGCATGTTGGTACCATTTTGGTATCAATGGAAAGAGGAGGACCATAGTATCTATTGCGTACCAAATCAAGTGTCGTGATGTTCCTGTGTTGCGTTAGGCATGTTGGTACTTCTCTTCCGGAGGGGGGGGGGTGGTTACCACCCCCCCCCCCCATCCATCACTTTGGATCACCCTGTTGTATCTTACCTATACCCCGGAGGATGTTTGTTTTTGGATGAAAAGGAGCGGAACCTGTCAATTGACAATTACGTTTAATAATTTGCACCAAAAAAGTGGGTTTTAGCACGCCGGGAAAAAACCTGAAGGGGGGGTGGTAACCACCCCCCCCCCTTCGGTAGAATAGGGTTAAACAATAATGAATTCCCTTCTTACTCCAATTTTAGCAAGCATCTCTGTATCTCGTTAGTTCTAAAATTAATTTGAAAGGTGGAAGATCATGTGTATGAGTGGAGTGGACTTCAAACATCTTTTTTACATCAAGCAACTTTTAAAGATACATGAGGACATTTCCAGAAAGAAGCGCCCCCCAATTTTTTTCGATCCATTTTTTTTGGCTATTTTGGAATGCTTACCAATGTATTAGATCACACCTGAAGTGATAAGCCAAATACGCTGTATAATGGTAATAAGGTGTGATTTATTTTTTCGGTCCTGCACGAAACAAAAATCAAAGCCTGATTTCCTATAGGGATGATTACGATAGCAGGCAAGTTAAAAACAGGGTTAAGGATTCTTTTGTTACTGTTTGACCAATAAACCTTCCAAACGTTCTTCGGTAGGTGTTCTACAATCGATCCAGTGCAAGTGAGAGAAATTTGGATACTAAAAAATTTTCCCCTGTCACTTTATATAATTACATACTTTGTTCGGTCAACTCCATTGCAGGACTTGATGCATGTAGGATAGGACAATTTGGAGCAGTGGCCCCACTTGATTAGGTTATCTGCTTTGGTGCTGGGTCCCCAGTTCAATTCTCAGTGGGCCTACTTACCTGCTATATATTAAGCTACTAAATTAAGCAGTTTGTTTTAAGAAACTATTTGATACAAATGAGAGGTTGCTCCCCCCTCCCATGTCATTAGACTTAGACAATCATCTCAAGATGAAACTATAAAAATACCTCTTCATTTGGAGAGGATTACTGTACCTGAAGAGACATACCTGTAGCTGTACATGTAAATTGCAATCAATGCGGGTGGGTAAACCACTGAATATCCTAGGCTGCCCTCGTACCCCGTGCATTAGTGGAAAGCTGTGTCTGAATACTGATTGATAATATCAGTTTAAATAATACAAAATAGAGTATGCATGTCTGTTGAAAACTTTCCTATATACATATACCTAAATAATTAATGGATACTTGAAAGAATTTTATTTAATATTTTAGGCAATATTTTTATACATCTTTTCATGTGTTAATGTTTTAGTATTTTGCAATAAATATAGTCCATAAGCCAGTTTCTGTACGGGCCTTAAAATTCGAGTTTGTTGCACCCACCTGGTGATTAATTTTCCAATATATCACCCTAAAGGGGGTGTCCCCCTGACTAGGATTAGGTATGTTTCCGCCCCGAAATGTTGCACAATAGCGCGTACTGCCTATTTCAAAATGGCTGCCATTGTTTTATGAAAATCTGCTATTGTATTTTCATTACAGATACGAAATTTATCCAGGATTAAACGAAATAAAGCTTTACCTTCCTGAAGTGGGCTTAAACATTTTAGTGTCCAATATGGCCGCTGGAAGGAGGCATGTTTTGTTAAATGTACTAAAATTGCCAAATTGATGGGGTAAGAATGCGAGTAATATTTTGAGAGCACCAAATAGAATTAATGACTGTATATTGCGGACATGATCTTAATTCATGATGGCGGCGGTTATACCCGCTCCGGGGGACATAAATCAAGAAGAAAAACACCCTTGCACATCTTTTCGACATAATAAGAACCATAAGGAAAACTATTGATAACGTTTTCCCACAATTTTCTCTCGTACTTCTCGACAATTGCAGACCAGTCAACATTAGTTGACGCTGGAAGGAAGATGATCTCGGCAGTAGAGAGGGATAAAGAGCTGGTGGTACAAGTCAGAAACAAAGAGAAGCACTTGATGTGCTCGAAAGAAAATTAGATCACCATATTTAAATTTTCCTGCTACATATAGGCAACTTTTTCACTTCTTCATAAGCATAGTTTTTATTTTTACTGGGAAACACCTATGACGTCACTGAGTAGTCCTTAAATACAGTCCATACCCATTTATTATGATTTTATTGTATCAGGTTGATTTGAGTTGTTGTCTTCCTATGAACTATTAAGTATGAAGTAGTAACCAGCTATAGTAACGGCACTGTCTAGGACAAGTCAATAGCCCACCCACTTTAATATTTTTTACATCTTGGAAATAATTTAGGGTCATTATTAGAAAGTGTTGTTAATAACGTCGAAAAGATGTGTAAGGCTGATTTTTTTCCTGATTTACGTACCCTAGAGCGAATATAATCACCGCCATCTTTAAAAACAAGACTGTACGTAAACTATAAATGCCATAAATTCTTTTTGGAGCTCCCAAAATATCACCCAGGTTCTTATTTCAACAATTTGTCATTTTAAGTTCATTTAGCAAAATATGACTCCTTGCGGCGGCCATCTTGGACGCCTAGATGTTTAAACCACCTTCAGGCAGTTAAAAACTTTGTTTCGTGTAGTCGTGGATAAAATTTCTATCTGTAATGAGATTATAATGGCGGTTTTACATAAAACAATGGCGTCCATTTTGAAATGGGCAGGACGCGCTAACGTGCAGCTTTTCGGGGCGGAAACATACCTAATCCTAGTCAGGGGTACATCCCCTTCAAGGTGATATATGGGAAAATGAATTACTAATTGGGTGCAACGAACGGAAAATCTGATGATGGCAGCTTATGGACTAATATTAGAGAGCACGTGTGGTCCAGTAGAAAAGCGCAGGACGCATGATCATTAGACCGTTTAAATTGTGAGTTCGAGCCCCGCCGTGGCCAACGTGTTGTGTCCTGGGCAAGACACTTTATCTCGCTTGTCTCACTTCACCCAGGTGTAATTGGGGAGCTGTTAGGGGTAGTAACACTGTGCGCTGTGGCTGCCGAATTTTCAATATGTGAAAATGTGATTTATCCTAGTGACAACAGAATAAATGTAAAGCGCTTTGAGACTTAATTGTATAAAGTGCTATATAGATACTTGCATTTATTTATTTTTTAAATAGTTTGCTGTACTTTTTATGTGCGGTTATGTATTCAACACATTTTTTCTATATGGTTTGTAAAAATGTTAGAAAATGTTAGATACTGTTAAGATCTATAAGCTAGGAAAATGTTGCACAAAAAGTAAATCATTCATTAGCAGTCAAAATTCAGATATGTTATTATTGTTAAATCTGAACTCTTGTTTATTACTTGTTCATCAAAGTTCGGTCGGGAGTGTTTCATTGAGCCATATTGAAATATTCTAAAAAGTAAGGTTTTGCTGGTCTACTCAGTGTGCTTGTATACTCAGTAAGGTCTTATTATAGCATTAGGATTCAAAATCATTGCATTACAGGGTGACCCAATAAAAAACTTTACCCAGAAGGAAAGTGATATTTTTCCACTTTTTTAATTTGATATATGATTTCAGATTTGAAAAGCTGGTTGCCAAAACAATTTATATGTACTTATCATTTCGACAAGTCTTCAGTTGTGCTAAATACCAGGTTTTTTTGTCTTGTGTCAGGCAGGGGGTAGGACACGATCTGCTCGAATTAGGCATTGGGGATTTTCCAGCCTAAGAAAAAATGATGCTCCGTGGACAAGTCTGGTTTGCTGACTTATTGTGTAGTGGAACATAACTTGTAAAAACCACTCAACCAAAATTGACATTTTTCAGGCAAGATGCTCGATTACCCATTTTACCGATTCTAGTGATAAAATAAAATCCACAGATATCCAAATAAAAAGTGGAAAAATATCATTTCATTTTGGGTAAAGTTTTTATTGGGTTGGTCACCCTCTAGAGTTCAGTGCCACAGATACAATTGGTAGCCTTCACCAGATCAAAATGCTTTTTACATTCTTTCTAATCAGTGATAATGATTGTGCAATGTAGAGCATCCACAAATATGTGAATTATTGGACTCTTATCAAAAATTGCTTTAAAAAACATATGCTGGCTAAAAATTCATGTATAAAGACCCACTCTTCGGTCACATTTTAACTGAGCTTTGTTAATAAGTTGTATCCCCAATTTACGTTCTAATTATAAGATTAAGATTCAGCTGCCTTCAAATTCTCTTTTGTATAACTTTTTTTCATTTGCATTGGAAAGGCACGGTTTTAACAGTCCAATACCTGGTCTAAAAATATAATTTTTAAAAAACCACCCTCGCAATTCTTAACACGACTTGCTGGCTGCTACATCCAAACTAAATAATATGGTATTGTGCCTTGTCAACAAGCAAGAATACTGGACAATGCAACCCATAAGGAAGTATATAAATTGTGGCAGATTTTTAGTACTAGAATTAAAAACGTTCTCAGTTATATTGGCCAAAAGTGAACAAAATCCCCACACGGCCCTTACTAAATGTTGTTTAAAAAGAAATAAGCTGGGAATTGTGTTTTATTATCCACGTACAATCGATCAAACAAGGAACTGAGAGTTGTATTTTTTTGTTTTTTATGATATGGAAAAACACTGAATTTGTAAGTTTTCCAAAAAAGAAAAGGAATTGAATGATATCTCAGAAAATTATTTTATTTAAGGTTGTTGTAAACGAGAGTTTTCACAGTAAACAGGTTGTCCCTAAAAATATGAAACTTTGATTGTTCCACTGGTGTAACTTTCTATCAAAATATCCCATCTGAACGGATTTTAAATGCTGACTCAGAGATTCCGATGGGGGCTCACTAATTTTTCAAACAAATCGGTTTTTTGGAATAATAATGTGTCCAAATAATATCACTGTGTGAAATAACTAAGCTCAAATCGAGTCCTGCATATTAATTTTTTTTTTGAGAAATCACAACTTTGTTATAAAATTCCGGGGTCCGGAAATTTTGGTTTGTAAACACGGTATCACTATGACACCGTGTATACGTGCTATTAATGTTACCTCATGAAAACGAAAAAATCCGAATTATCTCTAACCTTGGATTTAAGCATTGTAGGTAAATACCTTTAGTTCTAGACGATATTTAAAATTACTACAAAAAAAAATATATTTCGAAATCTCTGAGTCGCCCTGTTATTACTTTTAAAGATGGAAATATTTTTAAAAAAAATACCAAAATTGTGAAATTTCGATTCCTATAGGAGAAATATAGGAATATATAATCATTTTGTTTTTATTTCAAGTTATTTCTGTAGCCAAATAAAAAAATGGGGAACCTAATGCCTGTCTAGTCCATATGGAAATTACACATATCACAGAAATCTCTCGTTGCACCTTTTTAAAATTACAAATGATTATAAGTTTAATTCCTTAGCTAATGTAAAAAAGTCCTAAGTCAAATAGGTGAAAATTATTATAATTATGGACAGTTTAGTGAAAGTTACATATATGAATGTATATAAACATTAGTTGATTGAATTAAATCCTTGCTATATTGGTATTGCCCGGAATATGTACCTAATGTATAGCATGTTATTCTCATGTTTGTTATTTGTTTGTTTTTTTAATTTTTTTTATTTTTTTTTTTTTTTATTTTTTTTTTTGGGGGGGGGACTTTTCATGAGCAATTTGCAGTGTGAATTTAAAAGGCACCACAATATTGGCTGTGTGATTAGCTGGTTGAAATTGTGAATTAAAACACTGCAAGAGTAATATTTGTCGACCGCATTTATGAAATGATGAACACACACTGGCCAAAAGTATTGCAACATGCAGAAAACGAAAATTCATAATCATCAATTGATTTAAAATTATGCCATGGATTCTGAACGCAACAATAATTATTAAATTCCAAAGTTTGTTTTTCATACAGATGTTATTATCCAGAATGCAAGAGGGTGAAAAAACGTTTGATTTGATTGTCATGTTCCCTAAATGTGACGCATTAAAGGGAAATGTGAACGATAACTTTCCGAATGCACTCCAGAAGGAATACAGATACAGAAACAAACAAATGGCTTCAAAAACAGCGATATAGGAATGAATTGTACGGGTTCATTGGGGTTTATGGGAGAAAATCAATGTGGTTGTGTGGATCGGAAATGAGATAAAGTCATGGAAGAAAGTGGTCTTCGAAAAAAAAAACGAGAAATTCGGAGACACCCGAAATGCAATTCGAATGATAAATCACGTGGGTACGTAAAATATTGTCTACACGCGTTCACATGTTGACATACAGCACCAAAATGTCAACGGTTGCGTGTTAAATTAAAAAAAAAACATGGCATGTTAGGAGAACTGCCACCATATTATAATCAACGTGGTTTATGAAGGTCGAGCGAGAAGTGCCCCTTGAAAGCGTCTCAGGAAGAATTTCCTGAACTGCCCATCTCCCTGTCATGGGCGGACATCATACAAACGACTCTCTGAGGTCTCTGGGCTTAGGACCAGACTCTGGCGGGGTTAAACCGGTTTTATGGGATCCCAACCTTCCCCACTTCCCTCAGAGATAAATTTAATTAAACGATCATCAAAGATTGAGCCATGACATACAGTGTATTTTCATGAGACTACAGGGCTAGACGAGTTAATATAGAATATTAATCGCGTCACAGTGCGATTAAAAGTTGTCTTCAAGTTATCAGGTTACCTCTTTCTTGCCATTAAATTTCCCGAGTCCAACGGCGACGAACGTGCTCCCATATTTTATTGACATTATCTCATTTCCGGTCGATACAACTACACCAATTGACGCCCTAAACATTTAGAGTAGAGCCTGACAAACCCGTAAAGTTCATTTAGCGACTATTTGACAGGACTTTTTTGAACGTTTCCTGTGTGCCCATATTCCTTCTAGAGTGTAATCAGCAAGTTTTCATTAGCCAGCGCCTTTAACCCGCAATATTTAGGGATCATTGCAATCAAATTAAAGGAACAGGGGGTGTTCCGATTTATGTGTATCTTGTTCTCCACTTGATATGAGAGCCTGGCACCTGCATACACTTAACATCAAGTATCGTGGGAAAGGAACTTGCGGTTTTCATAATAGAAGCGATAATGCACATTGCAAGGCCCTATTCACTACTGTGCTAATATTGATAGTTAACCACTAAAACGACAGTTTTTTGTTTATATCTTTGCAAAGAAGTGGATTTGGAAGCTGAAATTTCAAGACGATAATGAGAAAAATACGGCCTTTCATTTGATATCAAAATTTACACTTCCGGTTAAATCAGGGGGGTGCCAGAGGCGATCGGAACAAGCACCTTTAAATGTTTTTCGCACTACTTGATTCTGGGAAACAGCATCTGTTTGAAAATCACAACTTTGACAATAATTACGATGTGTAGTCGGGATCTACAGGTATAATGTTAAATTAATTTTCATCTGCTGGATCCAATTGATTAAAAACCTGCACTCAGAGGTTATTGAATAAAACTTCATCGCAATTTCATCGTGAAATGACAAATATTTCCTACAAGTACATCCCTATACAGCCAAGTACAGCCAAATTACAAATACTTCAAAATGCAGATACAACGCTTTATACTTATACAGTTTAGATTTATGACAATACATCGCTATGTGAAGCAGGCATATTAAGGTTTGCAATATCTCATCACTATATTAAAAAATCTAATCTATTTATACTCTCTGCCAGAATTGTTAAGAGTTATTTACCGTGCGCCGAGAGTAACGTGCGTCAACACGGAAGCGAATGCCGATTGGCTTGTTTTAGTTGGTTGGCCTCCCCATCAATCACCCATAGTCTCCGCCCCTTCTATGCAGATATTGCAGCGCGCGCGCGTTGCCGACCTCTGAACAATTCTGACAGCAACTGTAGTAGTAGTATGAAACAAGCTGATACCGACGAAAACGCCACACCAGTCCATAATGCATTGCAGAAAAGCCCCGTACGGAAGAACGACCTCCAGTATAGCAACAGTACACAGCCCAAGTTTAGAATCACTATAACTTTTTATTACACAGGCAATAATGTAGGCTAGAAGTAAATGGGCCTGAAAATCGTAGGCGATAATTATGTGAAACAAACTACGTCAGAATAATTCCTATTGCCGGTGTGAAAGTAATCATAGTCCGGCAGGTATCATAGTCCGGGCTCCATAGACGAACACGGAATAAAGCGTGAAACTAATGTTGCGTGAAGAGTCAACTGAATCGATTGCCTTATTGTTCACCATTGTTCCCGGACTGTGAGCCCGGAGGACTATATCTCCTGCCACACCGGTCGAAATATGTCTTAATAAAAGTCAGTCTTACAGTATACACTGAAATAGCGATTTTCCGGATGTTGATTGATACTCAATGGTTCTTTGCAGAGGGGTTCTATGTGCGAAGTGAATAGCTGTATAGGAAGTCAAAGAAATCTTCTTAGTATAAATCAGTTCAAGTTGAAGAAGACATGACATTTTGTTACTACCTATAGTCAGAATTAGGCAACCAACATCCACATCCACTACTCAAAATATTGAACACCCTTGATAGGGATAAGCAAAACAACAAACTCTGTTGTTAATTTTCAACATACTCAACACCATGGGTTATCACCAGGCCTTGCACTTTTTCAAACAACTTTCCCACAAGGCTAGCTTTAAAGACACTATCAGTGATCCACCCGAAAGAGTCAAAATATTTGATATTTGCAGGAATAGCTAAAACATTGAGGATAAATATGTACAATTCTCATAAGTTAATTTTTCCGACTGAAAAATAGATAGAAAACTAAGAAAACAGCAACATTCAAAGATATGAATCCCCATTCAATTACGTGTAGTAGTAAGTGTCCGTACAGACAGTTATGACTAAAATATCCGATTTTGTCCTTATTAGGCTGCTTTTGGTCTTATCACTTGTAGGCATCTTACAGCACCTAAAACTATTACAAACATGCAAACATCAGATTTTGATGGTTTTTTGATTTTCTGATTTTGCAAATCACTGATAGTGCCTTTAACTAGTTCTTGTGTTTTACCAACATTAACAACTAGAAATGAGGAAGAACGGTGATGAGTTTGTAGGAAGAAGCACAGGCAAGAGTTAGAGTGGGGTCTGAGTTATCTGGGTAGTTTGAGGTGAAGGTTCTGTACTGTTGCCATTGGTATTTGCAATTGTGTTTGATGTGATTACGGGGAGGTTTGATAGGCGAAATATTGTATGCTGATACAACTTTATCTTGATGAGTGAGACAATGAAAGGACTGAAGAAAAGTTTTGGAAATGGAAGGCTTTCGAGACATGAAGACATTTCCAGAAAGAAGCGCCGCCAATATTTGTCGAACCCGTTTTTTTTTTGTTGCATATTTGGAATGCTTACCAATGTATTAGATCACACCTAACGTAAATAATCCGAATACGCCGTCTTAATGTAATAAGATGGCGATTTAGTATTTCTGTCGTGCACGACAGAAACTCAAAGCATGGTTTTCTATAGGGACGATTCCGATAGCAGTGAAGTTCAAAACAAGGTTTGCTGTTTTCTTTTGTACTTGTTTGTCCAATAAACCTTCGCAACGTTCTCGGTAGGTGGTCTACAACCGATCCAGTGGAATTTGAGAGAAATTCGTATCCTCAAAAAATCTCCTCCTGTCACTTTAAAACAAGATACATCATCGTGAAATATCTGAGTCAGCCTTTAACGGAAGCAAGCAAGCACCCTTACATACACAAAATTACCCTTCAGCTTTTCTCTTTTAATATTGGTT
>JAMKCH010085683.1:0-61057 GCA_023653785.1 Ophioderma brevispina
TCAAAAAGTAGTATTAATATCTACTATATTTGCCAAATGTTGTATGTTTATGTATGTATGTTCGCGAAAGTGCTCCGTCAATTTCGCTCCATATTGCGCCAAATTCACATGAAATGCATGAGGACTACCGGCGGGTTAACCGCTAGAATTTGGACAAATCCTTTTCATAAATGTGAAAATCAACGAAAATGTGCTCGGTTGCTATTATAATTACCATTTGTTTGTACGCGTTACTAAGCGCGCGTATGCGTGGTGCGTTGCGACGGGTGGTACGCGTGGCGAAACAGCAATTTACGCGTATAAGACGCTATATGCGGTACTCAAAACAGGCTCCTTATGTGCAAACGGTTGTGGGGAAATAAAGAATGGCAAGACACGCCATGTTATTTCGCTTTGATGATTGTGTCGAAAACCCCACGGAGTTTTGAGAAGAAAAAAATTAAAATATACGGAATTACGGGATGAAATATTGACATTTCATATTTATAAATAGGCCTAAGCTATAGGATATGCCTGCAAACTAAAGGAATAAAAATACGAATACTGGATGCTGGACGGGAGGAGGGTCATAAACTCTAGGTATGGCGAGAACTTTATAGGCTATGGGAGTTTGAGGAGTCATAGAAAAATAGGTGGAAATCGGAACGTCGTGTTTATCACCACGGGGAGTACTTTTGAGAGAATAAAATACCATACACGGACATTTATACGGGATTAAATATCGAATTTCTACTTATTTAAAAAATACGGAAAAAATAAAATATTACGGAAAGTTATATGCGGATTCAATATCAGTAGACGTTTCCCTAGAAATCGGTAACTACATGAGCTATAGGATATATAGGTACGTCGATTTTGTTGTATAACAGTGTAAAAAAGTACAAAATGTTTTTTTGATCGGGGAGTCCTAAAGTTCAGGGTGACGGTTTGGTTGCCGTGGTCTCGCAATGCATAGTGTGTCACTTTTTCAGTGATCGCTTCAGTTTCAGTTATCGCTCCCGTCACTCACTACGGGAGTCGCGCGCGAAGCGCGGGCGGGCCTCCCGCTTAAGAATAATAAAAAACAATCTTATAAGAACACAGAAATATAATGATTGCGCATGAAAACAAGTATGCATTTTTTTGTAATCCCCATCATAATCTTCTATACATTGTAAATTTATGGGCCATCACAAGTTATAACAAGTCTATTATATTTGTCCGTAGCGAACAATCAGGACAGCATCTGCTCGGTTCGAGTCTCTACCATTTTTCCTTTCGGCTCATGGCTTCTGTTTGCCATGGCCATGTATATATCATCGATTGTCTGGAACTAATAGAGGAGTATGAAGCTCCTATTTAACTCTGTGTTAAATGTATACGTTCATAGTGCCTCGGCTATAGTCACTTACGTAGCTAAGACACGTTAGCTCCCGCGCACTCGATCTGGCACTGTTACAAGTGGATTTTTCCAACAAAAATGCTTGCGTGGCGTTCTGATGGGACTCGCGCGTAAAATCCGCAGCTGCGCCGTGCATGCTTCCCGATATTCGCAACTAAAACTATGGCCGCGCGCGAGATGCATGAACGTGACGGTCAACCTATGCCAAGAGACTCCAACACCCTCCCAGGGGGAAAAAACGGGGGAAAATCCCCCCCACCCAAAAGGACTCTGGAAAATGAATAATGTCATTGTCGAATGAGGTTTTTTATATTTCCCCAATTCCCCATGAGGCTTGCGACGTATCGGTTTGCACAATGTACTTGTTTTTAGGTTTAAAACAACGACTTTATAATTGTTAGGAATCTAATCAATATTTTTGATGTTTCTATGCACTGTTTATTCTAATTATATGTAGGCCTACTCGTGTGTCACATCCATCTAGATTATCTGATCTCAAGTCTAAGTAGGCCTATGTGTGCCGAATTTTACGTGCGAAATTGACTTGGAAGATTTTCTGATTTCCGTTTACGAATAGAACCGTGGGCCTATATGTGGCACTCTCTGGTCGCTTAAATTTGCAAATAACTTTTCTCAGGATGGTGAATATAAACAAAATGAGGTGGTTTCGGATCATGAAATGCACCTTTAATCATATGAAAGTGCAACCCACATGTACAAAACTGCTATAACACGGCGGAAAGTCCAGAGTTTGGATGGAAAAGAGTCTGTATACATGTGCAGAAGAGGCGATGCATATCCCTTCTTGAGGTCCCCTTTGTAAAATGTTTACCTAAGAAACTAAATTTAGCAAAATTTTAGTTCCTACGCCGGTAAAGTTGTCGAAATTTCAATGAGTTCCAAAAATGCTGAATCGGTCCCCATGTCCCCAAGTTCGGGGCCGCGCATCCCTACCAAAAGACGTTATCCCTTTCCCCCCCCCCCTCCGCTCTATACCTCCATCTGTCCCCCCTTCCTCGTTACTAAATTCCAAAGACAAGGTAAGTTTCCTACTTCGGGAAAGCAATGAAATAAATAAAATTTAATCTACTAACATTATTTGACGCATTTCCAAGTATCTTTCAGTATTGTTCTCTTAATATAACTAGGTAGATTGGAGAGATTTCATTCTTGCTCTCTAAAATTACGCATCGGTGCATTTTACAGTAATGACAACGATTTTATAGTATCGTGGTGGCTGATGCCAGTAAACTACTCCGAAAGTTCCTAAACTGCAGCATACGTCTTGTTTTTACGTGGATATTTTGTTTTTAATGCTCCCACTGTTTCCAGATTTTCATCATAAAGGCAAACTATTAAGGATAATAGGATATGGTCTTACTTATGAAATGCTGATCGATCCGCGCGAGAGATTAGAAGCGTTGGGATATCGCGTAACTATTTGCGTGACGCTTCTGATGTCGCATAGGCAGTTTTCTCACAATTTTGAACACTAAAACGTGTTTCTTTGTTAATTATTGAGAAAAGTAGGTCGGTGACCCCAGCTTTTTTTCTTTCTTAATCGAAAGCCTTCTAGTAGTGGGGGGGCGCAACTTTTATAAAATGCCATCAAAAAATTCGAGCAGAATTTTTTTATAATTAAAAAGTCTGGTCCGTGAAAAATCAAATTTTCCATAGGTTGTGGTACTAATTTTGATCAAAAAGGCAAAATATCGTATTTTGATCAATCTTAGATGAAAAACCGAGTCGGTGACCCCCATTTTTATTTTTGTCTTGTTGGTTACATCGATGGAAGTTTGTTTCATACCGAGTTTCAATGAAAAATTTCGGACAGATCTATAGTGTCCTAGCCCCCTTAATCTACGGTATTACCTAGACAAACTGCTACAGAAGATTTTCTTGCTGCAACTTGTTGTCAAACCCGCCCGAAGACATATCTAAAAAATAGAAAACAGGAGCCTGCAAGACATGCCTAATTTGTCATAAAACCTTTTGCCATTTTTGCCTATAATTTGGTTATTATTTATATAATTAAAAAGGACGACCCGATTTAAGTAAATAAAGTTTTCATCTATAGAATGGTCTTCACCCCTAGACCCCATCTGTAGAGTTTGAGGTGAAAGTTCCACCCGTTTTCATGTGAGAGATAAAAACATGATTTTCTTAGCCCTATGTGTAAAATTAATATCGGTCGACCAAAATGGAGTACATTTTCGCTCATAACTTCCAAACCACATATCCTTTAGCCCTAAGATTTCACAGGGTAAATGAGAAAAATAGTAGCTTTCTTCAAATACCAAAAAGGTTAGACCTAGTACCTCGGGTCCTACGTTGGACAGCAAGAAAGACTCAAGAGTTAAAGGGCCGTGGCCTGATTGCTAATAGCATCGTCCCCATACTCCAATATTTTATCGGAAGTGGTCAACGAGTTGGGTACCGTGTGTAGGTCAGATAGGTTGATGATTCTCTTCCTCATTGACGGTCATGTATTCCAGTCCGTCTCTTTGGCATTTAGATGTAGGCTGACTTTATCTGCAGCATTCTCAAATGATGCTTTGTAGTAGATCTTGTGCAGCACATATCACATCCCCTGTTAGAGCTGCGTAGTCAAGATGTGTGAGATGCTGACTTTGCTGTCGTCTAGAATGCTTGACCCGCTTTTTAATGCTGCTGTCCTACCTATGACCGTATTCATATATAGCCAGCCATCTTGGTACTACAAAGTACATTCACCTGTCAATGATCCCTGTGCAATCGCTAAACCTGGATCGATTGACAGCTTAATGTATTGTAGTCCTGGAATGTATGCATCTTGTCCACCAACATGTCTGGTGGCTGACATCATATTGAATACGGTCTATTACCCAGGCTATTACCAAATGACCCCCTTTTTAAAACGTTCACATACTCAATGACCCCCATTTGCTTCTTTCCTGCTATCCACTTTTAACACAAGTTTGCATGATATTATCCACTTTTTAAAGAATTTGAACACCCAAATTCAAACTTTTCGCAGCCTACGTGCAAATTTTTAACAATTTTATAATTTCATGGCAGCAATTTTATAACTTCATGGCAATTTGAACTTTGGAAAAAAGGCACTTCCTATTTTAACTTCAGGTTTTAACTCATTGGCCCTCTTCTTAAAGTTTTCTACTGGATGACCCCATTTTTATTCAGCTTGTGTACCAAATGACCCCTTATTTTGGGTACATTTTATATGAAAGGACCCGGGAAAGGACCTTTTTTTCACCTGGCCGAGGCACATAATCACTTCGCATAGGGAGTGCCCCCCCCCGGCAGCAGTTGACCCAATGTGTTTGAATAAATACTCTCCGATAATAATTTGCTAATTAAAGGTCTCCCCCATCCCGATTGCAGTCTGACAAATCATCTAGAACGCAAAAATTTTGGCGGGAAAATTGCGGCCATCTTGATTAATGACCATCACTTTCGACTTTTAATATATCAATTGCAAGTGCTACACACCTTGCAGGCATAGCCATGCAAAACATGTTCAAATATTAACAGAAAATGGAAAATCTCCCTAACATGCATTTATGAAATATGGGCGTATACGTCCACGTAAGATAAATGCAAATTAGCATGTCTTGCCAGGCTTCCCTTTTCTACCTTTTTGATATGTTGTTTGGGAGATCTTTTACTGCTAGGTGCAGCAAGAAAACCTTCTGTAGCAATTTTGTCCAGGTGTACCTAGTATTTTTCATAGATTGAGTGGACTATAGTGTATCATAACTTTGGGATCAAACTAAATTGTTATAACGTATGTTAGATTTGATATAGGGTGTATTCAATTTACTTCCTATATTCCTCGTGCTATTTTGCCAATTCAGTTCTCCATGTAACACAGAAAATTCTAGATATCAATACTGTAAATTAGCTGTTACTATTCCAAATGGAAAATTTGTAAAAGGTTGCCAAACTTGGGAACCTCTACACCTGCTTTTGTCTTCAAACTACCTCTACAAAATTAATGATAAAACTCCAAAAGTGGATTATTTATATATCTTCTTAGATTTTAATGATTTGTCAAATTTGAAAAGCAGTTAAAAATTGGCTTCCATTATATTGCTGTAATAGAAATGCTTATTTGAATCACATGCAAATACATGAATAAATAATAAGAACCTTTATATATTCCTACCTGTCAGAATTAGCGAGATTGCCAACATATTAACAGAAACAGCGAAGGAACCGACAATTAGCCCTACAGACGACAGTAAGCTAAAAGCTATCATCGTTGAACGGGATGAAAATCTTTTACTTAATGCTCCCGCAAGTGGACCTGGGAAAAACAAAGAAGACAATTTAAAAAAAAATCACACCATATTATTTTTTAGATCACTTTTCCTTTGTTCCATATTGCCTTTGATTTTGTTTGACTATTTGAGTGTTGATTATAACTGTTTGTATTATTGTTGTTATTATTAAATATGAAATCCCCCGGAGGGGGGGGGGGGGGGGGAAACTGTACATGAGCGGGTAACCATCCGAGTTACACGGGTCCTGGCGGTGACCCTATATAAGACCAGAACGAATGAAATGGTACCCTATCTGAGACCAGATCTGTTCATTTTGACACGTTATCCAAGACCCGGGGCCTGTCAATATTACCATTGTAATTTTAACTTGAGCTATTTTATGGACTGTTTGTTCTGTTTTAGGCATGATATTAACACAAAAATTATCATTGAACAGATTCCTACTAATTTTATACTCTATTTGTGACTGAAAAGTAAAATTTGATACCCTATGTGAGACAGAGACAAGGTTAAATTTGTACCCTATATTGCATTCTCGAGACATGCCCAGGTTTCGCGTTTTTTGTAACTCGGGTGGTTACCCGACCAGCATACCCAGTTACTACCCCCCCCCCCCCCACCCCCGGGATTAAATAATTTTACAAGATATACATTGGTGCAAGCCTGCACCAATATGCCTCGCGCAAGTCAGTTGGGACTATGAGGCAACAAAAACGCTGAATAAAGATATCAATAAATCCCCGTTTCATCCTCGACACAGAAAACAAATCATTTTCGGGTATAAAACACAATTTACTCTGAAAATACTGTACTTTGATGTTTCTTTAATTAAGCAATATGATTGCTTTATTATTTGCTTTAAAGGTACAACGAGAGATTTTGAGGCATCCGTACATCATGTACATTGTGTCATATGTAGTGTTTCATATAGATCATCGGGGACTTTTGTTTTGGGGAAACATAACTGTTACTACCGTAAAATAGTACTTGAACCCTTTTATTATTTTATGATAAATAATCCACCAACGTTTAATGTAGCAACAACCCAACCAAAGCAGAAATTTATCAAAATATTGAATTTTTCTTTGTTTGCATATTTATGTACTTTTCACTTTGAAAAGTTTTTCAAATAACTCCTTTGAAGGTTAAAGTGTATAGGGCTCCGGTCATTGATGGGGTACATCAACATGACCACATAAGAGGGGAAAATGAGATTCGGTTGCACCGATTCAAAATGGCGGTCTATTGTTATGTTGCGACAAAAAATTCCCACCATTGACTATAAATGAGACTTTTATGTGCCTATCAGGTGTTACGAAAATGTAGTGTGAAATTTTTCATAGATAAAAGGGGTCATTGAAGCTTTTATGTTGATATTATGAAAAAGACATTCTCAAACAACGCTATCAGGCTGTAGTGTATGGGACCCACTTGACAGCTGCATGTTCAGAAAAAAAATCCAGAAAAAAAAAATAATTGCAAATAAAAAAACAACAATAAAACATTGCAAATTGCAAAATCCCAGATTAGAGTACCCATAGATTATTTAGACAAGTAATGTAAGTTATGTTCTATATTTTCATCACTGGGTGGCAATCTTTATGATCATAGTCCCGCTACAATATACCAAAGAGTCTATAGACGAGGGACAAGTGACGTCAACGCCGGACAACGAACAAAGCACTGCCCGGCAGTATGCGTGAGCACCTGCAGGTTTGTGCTTTTCAAATTCGCGTTCAATCAGGCGTGATAAGCTGTAACTGTATGGGCATATTCTTCGCACCTCCAACATGTCAGTAGACCAGATACTAACTGTGTTGTAAACATTGATGTCACCTCATCTATACGTCTAGAATAACTCATGAATGCATCCAAGGATGCACCCAAAGTCTACGGGTTGATGTAATTTCGAGAAGTCCTATTGGCCAATAGTATTGTACTAGGCACAGTGCCAAGTCCATATAGGTATGAGGTAATATTGTTTGAAGATGACTTGAAAGCTCTAGAAGTTTCTAAGGGAAGAGTATATAAACTGATTAGAGAGATCAGCGTCTCTGAAGTTAGCTTGAGGAGAAAGATTTATGCTAGACCGCGAGATCAGATAATGGATATAGCCAGGATTGGCGATGTTTGTTAATATATCCACTATTTTAGAAGGTCACTTGGAGTTGTCAAGTGTGGGTTTACTCTGATGTCAAGGAAAAATTCCAGAACATTCTTTACCTAAGTAGAAAATAATCTTTCACTAGAGGCATCCAAATTGGAAGGCTGAGCTTTCGACACTGTAGCGAATGCCATCAGAGCAAAACACCGTTAAACAAAGGGGGAGAGAACAATAAGTGATGATCAAAGGACACCCCAGTAATAAACTAGACAGATTGGCAACTTTAATAGACTTGTTGAGAAGGAGGAAGTTACCTTCGACGCAACTCTAGACCTGACCTTCCTACTGATGAAAGATGGGCGCTGAATTTATCCAACCGCAACCTATCCGAATCGAAACAGAAGTATCTGCGCAAAAGACGACCGTGACCCATAGTGCTGTGACTACCATTTTGAAGAACGCCACGGCCACTCGATCTAACATTTCTGTTGATGAGCATCGGGCTCTTAAGGACCTTAAGAGGAATGACTCTACTCAGATTCTCCCTGCAAACAAAGGACGTGATACGTTATTCTTAGCAAGAATGCATACTCGGATAAGTGCAAGCAGCTTCTCAGCTCTACTAGCTACACCCTACTCAAACGCGATCCGACCCAGAAACTCGAGTGTGACATTGGACTCTTCCTCAGGAGACAACGACAAGACTATCGATAGTCAGGACTTTTGGAGGCTGTCTGATATTCAAGCGCCTAGGTTATATGGACTACCCAAGATACACAAAGTGGGGGGGGGGTCCTCCTGCGTCCCATTGTTTCGGATATATTGACTCACCTACCTACAACATAGCCAAGGAATTGACCTACATACTTCAACCTCTGACCGGAAAGACCAGACACCATGTGAAAGATTCGCGAAATTTCGCTACGTTCATATTTATTGTGACCCTCAAAGACTCAAAGATGCTGGTATCCTTCGATGTAGAGTCGCTATTCACATCTGTCTTTCTGAAGGAAGCCATTGGCATTACTATGGATCGTATCCAAGATGACGCAACACTGATTGACAGCTTAGGGAGGAATTCAATACTCAACTGGCGGGCGCACGTTTTCCGGTTCTGCCCGGATCCGCGCGGTTTAATTAATTCATTGAGTTTGCTGAATTACTTAATCTGATTCAAGGATTCAGAAGATTGAGCGGATTAAATGAACCGCCTGGAACCGGGCAGAAACGGAAAATGGCCGTCGGTTGAGTACTGATTTGGTCCCTTACGTGAACGGATGTTGGAGTTTTGCTTGACTAACACGCACTTCATGTTTGAAGGTGATCTATACTCCCAAACCGATGGGCTAATGATGGGTTCTCCCGTTTCCCACCCGGTGGCTAACCTGTTTATGGAATCCTTTGAGCAGGAAGTCCTTCGGACTGCACCTAATCCGCCGCGCAAATGGAAACGTTATGTGGACGACACTTTCTGTGTTATAGATCGAGATCACAAGAAGACACACACCGACCAATACTTGAATTTGCACTCTCATCATCCAGTGTCAGGCAAACGCACCGTGCTTTCAAATAGCTGACAATGCTTATGAGTATTTGATGTGAGAGTTGTGTAAAATTTTAGAGAAACAAAACTTATAGCCTCTTAACACACCGTAAAGTGCTATCCGATGTAAAGTAGCAGTGCCACGCGTTGGTGGATTTCGAATAATATATGATGCTTCACATCGAGACGTTTTCAATAGCGCGCACAAATACCAGGCAGTTAGAACAGGTGGTTGTCAGTAAAATCAAAACAATGGATAGCTACTTTTCAAAAGATTCTATTGTTTGGTGTTGTACGTAATAAATAATGCATAAAATGCGGTCCTTTTCAAATCCTATATAGAACCAAGCAAGGGTTCGCAAGCCTAACAGAGCTCAGTTGTAGAAATCCTTATTTTGAATTGAATCGAAGCTAATGATTCCTGTCTATATATAGATTAGTCGTGTCCACACGGTCGGACTTAAGTCACTTAATACCGGTACTAACTCGGGTCGGTATTAGCGTCGGACTTAAAGTGGCCGGTGTGGACGCGCACTGATCGGATCTAAATTCTGTCGGTTTTAGTATCGGACATAAATTGGGTAGGTGGACGCACATCTAACGGTATTAGCGCTTAGACCCGACATAACTTTAAGTCCGATAAGCTTATTACCGGTACTAGCTGACCATAAGTGGTCCATGGGAACTGGCTTCGGAGTTATACACTTTCACACAAAGAAGGTTAGAATACTATGATTAAAATATGAAAAAAAAACATGTGAAAACATCGTTACTTATCGAAATCTGTTAACTTTATGACCGGACTTAACTCTGCTCTTCTTCGGCATTAAATCGTCGGACTTAAGCCTAGTTAGGTCCGATAGAGTTAACCCCGACGCGCGTCCATACGGCAAAGTTATATCCGACACTAAAACCGATCAATTTAGGTCTGCACGTACACACTTCTTTCAATACATTTTACAAATGAAGAGCGCCGCTCATTACTCTCATTATACTGAATGGTGACGTCATATTTGCGATACAGCTTGGGGAGATTTTGAAATTCTGTATTGTGTGTTCATGACTTTCGAGAGACTTTTTTAGACCTCAGGTGGTAAAAATTATATTCGCAATGATAATGGGAAAATCCGGTATGGTCTCGGCTATCGGAAGCTGAAAACAGAATTTAAATAAGACTTTCCGTTGTTCAGTGTTGGTGTTGTTTTTATGTCAGTACCGTTGCGCCATGAGTCAATCCCGGAAATTGAGGGTTGAAAAAGTACTCCTAAATAATGGTAGATTATGCGCGATATAATGTGACTAGTGAGATCCACTATGTGTGTCGGTATTACTTAGATCATTCCTGAACCCACAGTGTCATCATTGCAAGGTGACATATAATTTTAATAAGGTGACATAGCAAATATGCATGGCTATTTTCCAGCAGTGGAACCAAGTTTGAACTGGTAAATGCAATAGCTTGCAATGGGAGTATTGATTGCTGTCATAATTATATGCAGGGAACCGTGTTTGTGGGCGCGGTCAAGCATGGCACGTACAATGTACACACAGATTCGGTTCTGTGTATACTTAGGTCAGTCACCTGAATGTACTACACATGCGCGAATTGCCATCGGTGACTAGCGTGGGTGACTTTTCACTAAAATCTGCTATACAGGCTTCAATAGAGAGGTTTGTTTGTGGTCCGGGAATAAGTGACTTTTGCCCGACCGCATGTGGAGACGATTACAATAGGGTACAATAGACGTGAGGGAGATAAGCGGATTTGTTTTTTAATTCCATCGGACATAAGTCTGATTAAGTTAATACCGGGTTGTAGTAAATAATACACGTGTGGACACGACTATTTTGGTTAGATGGACCCATTATCGACCACCAGTCTACATTATCGACCACTTTTGTGATTTTCTGCTTTTAGTCCTGCAGCCCAGAATGTTTATTCATACGGAAAGTATTTGCAAAATACCCTGGTACATGCTATTGGATACAATAAACATATTTATGATGCTCAAATAATGTCAGGCAATATGGCAGCAAAAATCTCTAAAATCTTTATCAGCCGCAAATCTAAATAAATCTGTCAATGTGACAATTAGAAATATACTTTGACCATAACCAACTGATACCAGAAAATCTTGATTTCTATTTATATAAGCGTCAAATTTCAAATAAAGGCCACTATGGCGAAAAATTGTATTTTCACTTTTTGACCATATTAGTTCCTATATGGATGTTGATCCATTTCCAAAAAAAAATCAGAATATCTGTTGTGAGTACGATATTATCCAAGGTACATTTCTAATTCTTTCTTTGACACATTAATTTTGATTTGTGGCCAATCATTGTAAATTTATATCATGGCGTTTGTGAAGATATTGATATTTTTGGCTGCCATATTGGCTGAACTCGTCAGAGCGGTTCAAAAGTATCGAAAATGTGTTTATTGTGTCTAATAACATACACCTACATATTTCGTATATATGTTCAACCTATCTATTTGCTAAGATTGGGATTTTTCTAAAATTATCTGTTTTGGCAAGCATTTTGAACTTGAAGTATGTGACGACTTTATAAGTGTCAGAAATTGAATTTTTGAGTCCAGTATATACATATTTACTGATGTAGTGCTGATTCAATTGTTACTTTGGACGCCATCTTGAATATCTCGGTAAAGCCACGGCCCAAGAACAAAATAGGTCTGCTTTATGTTATATATTCTTAGTAGCGTCTGAAATGGTCAGAAATTAATACAATAGCATTACTTCTGAACGAACTTCATACTCTTTGTATAGAATTTCAAGTTCACAGAGCAAAATAAAAGCGTGTTGGTCAGGTGATGTTTTACGCTGGTTTCTAAATCGGGTTTTCAATAGCGTTCCTGGGATAGCGTTGCAAGAAATTGCCGGAGCAAATATATTTATGTCTGCGTCCAGTAATGGTACAAATCCGAACTTTTTGCCGGATGAAAATCAAATTGTCACCTTTATTCGGATTAAGGTTTAGCTTGCAACCTAAAAAATTGTTGTTTCAATTATTACGTCATCTATATCGCCTAAGGTTCATCGGCGTTGTGGGAGGAAACTGGAATACACACAGTTGTGAGTACGGCGGTCCGGTAAGTACGTATATCCTGTTTTTCTAAAATTGAAAAAAAGTTGGCGTAAATTGAAACCAGCGTTTGAAAAGACTGGAATAATACCGAAAGGCATTGTGGGAAAAAGGGATGCGGCCCGTAGCGATTGCGTGTTCACTTTTCCGTCTTTGCGAGCACCGAAGTACCCGACAAAAACGTTCAATTTTCTCGCTAGGTTCAAATAGGTCCAGACCCAATTACGATACATATTCAAAACAAAACAGTAACGGACCCTCTGATGCAAAAATCTCCATAGAACCCCTTCGTTTTCCGGAGATATTTGAGATTTAGTTTCATTTGCATACATTCGCTATGACGGACTGATAACGTTAATCTCTCGCGCAGCACTAATTTAGCTAATATCTTTCGCAGTCTGTGACACAGACTACACACTTTCCGGATCGCCGTAAGTTGTGAGGTTAGTAGTCACACACTGGTGAACATCACCGGTTGCTAGCCCATGATCACACACGTGAGTAATTAAATCACACGTAAAGAGCTATTAGGCGATTGTTGACATTCAGTACAATACAGTAATTAATTTTTACTCTGATATACTGAGGTGGTCATTAACAAAACAAGATCTAAAAATAGACATTTTAAGTATTTTCGTATGTGAAAACCACGTGCGTGTTGAAAAAATAATTTGTTTGATTTTCCCTCTAAATTTGTCAACACACATTGTACTATACCTTTACTCTGAACAAATCTTTGCATTCATCTCTCTCTTGGGCCAGGCTGAGATAACCAAAATACGTTCAGGTTCGTCAGTATGTAACGTGAAACACCAAGAATGAAATGAATTATACAAAACTTGAATCACAGACGTAATAAATACAAGATTATTTATTTTACAAAATAATATGCTATGCCACCCCGCATGTTGCCAACAAATGAATGATGCACGGACAATACACGCGGTAATTATCACATGGATAACTGGCAATCAAAAATGTTGAAGGCGCACTGTTATTTGAACACAACTTACCTTTCACAAACTTGCAAGAGATTATAGCATTATCGCAAAGCGGATTATGGCCAACCATGACATTAATCTTTCATCATTAAAGGTACGTGTTCCGATCGTCTTTGGGACCCCCCTGATTTACCCGGAAGTAGTATCGATTTTGATATCAGATGAAAGGCCGTATTTTTCTCATTGTCGTACTGAAGTTTTAGCCCTCAAATCCATTTCATTCCCAAAATCTAAACAAAAAACCGCCGTTTTAGTGGTTAACCATCAATATTAGCACAGTATTGAATAGGGCTTTGCAACATGCATTATTGCGTCTACCATCAAAACTGCAAGGTTGTTTCCCACGGTACTTGATGGGGAGTATGTGCACGTGCCAGGCTCTCATATCAAGTAGATAACGCAATACACATAAATCGGAACAAGCACCTTTAACAGGAACTGTATTCATCAGTTTTCAGTAAAGCCGATTCTGTGCAGTAACTTTGTACTATGGCCACAATATGTTTTGTGATGCCAACAAAGGCCTAGTCTCCACATGGTCGAGAATTGAACCCTCGCATCAACACCACCCCCATGGAAATATGCCATGGCGCATAGACAGCTGACTATCGGTATATTAAACGTTATTTTAATCCATCTTATATCTTGTTACAAAAGACGACACAAATGAATACAATTCATTGCAATATTTTTGTTCATTACTTTAATTATCCCCACACAAAAGAAAATACATAGGCTATTAGATTTTAATTAGCAGAGCGTTTCCTGTCGAGTCAGGTCATTTATTTCCCATAGTATCTAATTGGATCCAACATACACTACACACAATGATATAAATTATGTTTAGCCAATATTCCAAATTTCCCCTTAAATTATAGATCCCCATAACCTAATTCCTGATGAACTACCCCGGACATTATTCATTAATTGAGAGGGCGTAATATACATCTGTTCCACACCACACTTTGAAGTAATCTACTCCTAAGGACCAAAATTGATAAATTTGGAAACAGACTAAACAGTTAGATAAACCACAGATACCTAGGGTGAAATCATATCTCATTTGAAATTACTTTTTTCTTTTCAACAGCATGTATAATAACAATGGCTCTGAAGTTCCAGATAAATGTGGAATCTGAAGTGCTTTGTCCTCTGCATACCGGGCAGATTTACTCATCAATATTCTCATCATCATGGTGTACATCCGTTTGTTACTGATATGCAGGGAAAAAATAAAGATGACGATTAATTCATTTTCTAGAAAATGTGCAGATACTAGACGTGAAAACACACGTAGAACTGATTTTAATAATTTAGAAAATTTATTTCTCAAGAATTATGTACTTCCCAGGGGTAAAAAAAAAAAAAAAAAAAAAAAGGCCTAGTCTCCACATGGTCGAGAATTGAACCCTCGCATCAACACCACCCCCATGGAAATATGCCATGGCGCATAGACAGCTGACTATCGGTATATTAAACGTTATTTTAATCCATCTTATATTTTGTTACAAAAAGACGACACAAATGAATACAATTCATTGCAATATTTTTGTTCATTACTTTAATTATCCCCACACAAAAGAAAATACATAGGCTATTAGATTTTAATTAGCAGAGCGTTTCCTGTCGATTTACTCATCAATATTCTCATCATCATGGTGTACATCCGTTTGTTACTGATATGCAGGGAAAAAATAAAGATGACGATTAATTCATTTTCTAGAAAATGTGCAGATACTAGACGTGAAAACACACGTAGAACTGATTTTAATAATTTAGAAAATTTATTTCTCAAGAATTATGTACTTCCCAGGGGTGTGCCACCTTGGTCCTTATTGGAGCATCTTTTCCCTCTGACCCCATGGCCTCTTATTTCCTAAATTTTGTGAAATTAGACATTTCACAATTTTTGTACCAAAGAAATAATTTTCAGCTAAGCTTAATAATAGCACTTTTTTCCATATAATAACCCTGAGACCACCGAATTTTAGAAAATTTATTTCTCAAGAATTATGTACTTCCCAGGGGTGCGTCACCTTGGCCCTTATTTGAGCATCTTTTCCCTCAGACCCCATGGCTTCTTATTTCCTAAATTTTGTGAAACTAGAAATATCATAATTTTTGTATCATCAACGAAATAATTCTCAGCTAATATAGAACTTTTTTATATTATACGTGTGAGTCAAAAAAAAACCTACCTTCTACAGAAGAACTAATTACACTAGTTAAGATTATGTTGCTCAATGTTTTGGTATAAAGATTGGCTAAACAGGCTTTCAGAAACGTTTATATTTGGTGTCATTTGGAACTTTGTAGGAAGAGTTAGCCAATGTCTGAGAGACTTAAAAATCCGATTTGGCCGATTTGAGCCCAACCAAGATTCATCGTTTACATAGAGTACACGGGGGCTTCAGCAGTGATTTGAAGTAAAGCATTTAACACCCACTTATTTGTTAAATGATAGAATGGTGGAGAATATTGAAAGGATTTAGAAATAATGTCCCGGAGATTACAAAAGAAATGCTGTCAGTGATGAAACAAATGTTTCGATTTCCCAAATAAGAAAGTCAAGATATCTGGTGTAAGACCTCAGTTACCTTGGGATCAGCAAGATTCATAGTTTTGACCCTACAACGAAACTTGGGATCCCAAAGTGAAACCATCAGGTTTTGTATTCAGCCTTGAAAACAAGTGCGATATTGAATTTAAAGGGGTTTTAAATTTCCAATTTAATTTACAGAAAACTTCAGATTTAAGTCGATGTAAAAAACAATCTCTGAGCAGTTTTCAATATGTTCATGAACTGATCATGGATATGGGGTGATTTTCAATATCTGACTCTCTTTATGATTAACAATGGTAATTTAAATTTGTGAAGAAATTTTACTTATAATTATGTTACACAATAGACCGTTTTATTCAAACTGATATGTTTTTGTCAAGAATAAATCGATACCAACTGAAATTGCATGTGTGAATTGTCTTTGCTATAATGTGTTATGGTATTCGTCGGTGTCAGTCTCTCCGCATTGTATGGCTAAAATCGGCCAAACAGAATTTTTAGGTCTCTCCGAAATATTGACATAGTTTCTGAACCCAAAGTCCGAAAGACACCAAATACAAATCTTCTGATAGCCTGTTTATCACTCTAAACAACCAAAGCAAACATTCAAGCAATAATAACGTTTAACCTTTGAAGAAATAATCTTTCCTGAATGTAGGGTTTTTATTGACTCACACTGTATAACAACCCTAAGACCACTGAATCTCGCAAAAATCCTGCCACATTAAACAACACATATATGGGTACGAAATCGCTGGCCGAGCCAGCGACAACGTAGTTAAGTCAAAATCCTCAATTCCGTGACTAATCTTTGGCAAGTAAGGTTTGACGATTCATTTGACTTCAAATGACATTTTAGAAGATTTTTAGCCCACATGTCCCTCTGGAAAATGTCGGCAATTTCCACGGGGGGGGGGGGGGGTAAAGTTTCTACAGGGGTAAATAATGGTCCAAATAATGTTTAGTATAGCTCAAATTGTTCGTGTGGTAACAAGGAGTAAAAATTCTATGGTGACCTGTCTGTAAAATGCATCGCTATGAAGATATACAACAAAATAGGCTAAAGGTCAAACATTTATTCAGCAATGGTCAAGGTCTTATACTATTTCGATTGAGTTTAAAAGAATCTTTAAAAATTTATAAAATTACATTGATTTAAAGTATGTTGGGTATATTTGCCCTCTTGGCATCTTCTCGTGGTTACAGGGGAGTTTTTTTGAACATATCCCAGTTTAACAGGACGGGAGTCAGGGTCAATACTGAGGAAGCTGTGTTGGAAGCTGATCATACCGGCCTTAAAGCTCTCCATATCTGCTCTTCCATAAGGAACACCTTCCTATGCGCTTTTTGTTGAGCTTGGGTTTGGAGCTGAGAGTGAACATTGCCATTTAATGATCACTGAGGCCAGAATGCACTTTACATTTTTCAATGTAATTGGGATGGGTTGTAAGAACAAGGTCTAGAATGTTTTAGCTCCTTCAGATATTCTAGTAGGCTCGGTGATAAGCTGGTCCAGTCTGCAGCATTACTGCTTCAGTGTACACTTTTCTAGCCCGATACAATTGCGATCGTATTAGTCAAATCTGTGCGAGACAGAATGTCAGCCCTATACAACAGAGTTTCTTACCCCAAAATTCCCCATATCCCTAACGTCCCTAGAGGAAAATATGACGTTCACCGCAAAAAAGGGCGGTAGCGTTATTTTACTTGTTAGGACTAAGGCCAATTTCCCCCAAAACAGGTCAGGGGTCCGCTCCGTGAATTTTGAAAAGTGCAAACTAAAAAACGCAGTTAAGGAACGTAAGGCATATAAGCCGGTGCGAAGGAAGACAACAAGGCGAGCAGAATTATGTTTATTTTACGAATAATTATGTTCATAACATATCGCTTTTTCAGTGTTGATTTAGGTCCAGTTAATAATATGTTAATTTGTTGAAACTTTTAAAAAGTTAATTATTCGCTTGACAAGGCAAATAATCTGTCCAAAAAAATTAAGGTAATTTTTGTGCCAACTGAAGTTCAACCTTTCATTTTATATCGAAATGTCAGGGCACCAGTTTATTTTTTGATCAGAAAACTTGTGTTTTTGCGTGTGAAATAATTTCAGGTACCTCCATGATGAACGAAAGTAAAGCATTTAGTATTTTAGTTTGTGCAACTCCTTTTGTTATGCTAATACCTTTCCGTGATTTGCATGCTCAAGGACAATTCTTACATCGTTGAGTGAACATCAAAAGAGTATTTTCACTGCCAAACACCTTGCACTAGGACTGAAATCATACTCCTGTCGGCAACAGATCTAGAACCGCCATTGCCATACGTGACCAACATTAAAATGATAACATTTGTTTTGTTTCCATTCGCTTGACCGAGCAAAGGTGTATTTTATTACTTAACCTCAAGATTAATGTCAATACTACTCTAGATTATTACTTATTGAGGGCTGACAGGCCCACGTTTTAAAAATCCCTTTTTTTAAATTGTGTGACATTTGACGGTTAAATGTTTCGCATGTTTATCCGTATATTAACTTCATTTATTATGTTTACTCTATTAATTTTAGTCCAAATAATAAATCGAGCATTATAAACAGCATACTTTATATAATCTTCATGTTAAATATCATTTTCTTTAACAAAACGTTTTGTCACGTTAAATTTAAACTGCAGGCAATTTATCAAGGGTAAGAAATGCAACGACTTTCCACATCACTGCATGCAGACTGCTGCTTGATCCTAGAGTCTCATTTCACACCTCCGCTATGGCTTACTGTATTTTGCGAAACAAAACGAAACAGAACTCCCATTGGATTACACGCTTTATTCCGTCATGCATGCCTAACGTGTATAACGGTATAAAGCGTGTAATCCAATGGGAGTTCTGTTTCGTTTCGTTTCGCAAAATACAGTAAGCCCTCCGCTAATACCAAAATTGTTACGACCTTGGTTATCTAACCATGCATGCCAAAACCCATTCAGTTCCAAACTCAGCAAAAGGTCATCAAACTCCTGTTCATGTTAAAGATCTTGGAACAAAATTGCCCAACCAAAATCCCTCTACTAAAATGGTAGTATTAAAAATTCTTCCGGTCAAATTCGGGCGATTTCGGGTGACAAAATTCGATTTGATATTTGTACCCATAACGATGACAACAGTGAAATATTTTCTCCTCTCAAATTCCCCCCCCCCCCCCAAAAAAGGATTAAAATATAATTTTTTTTAAACAGTCAGATTGAGTAGATATTCAAGTTTTGCCATAGCTCCAATCGAAAATTAATAAATCAGCGAAACCACGGTCAAAATCCATCACATTTTCACCACAATATCCACCACAATATCCATTTTTTCTCCAGCTACTGCTCCAGCATCGGCTGTGTTTGGTGTCACATTGAAAGGTCACCGGGACTATTTTTATAGCCATTTGGTTGTGCAATATTTTCTCCAGTAATTTTCCAGGTAAAGGACAAATAACACTGACGGCGAATATCATACCCGGCCAAAGGATGTGGTAAGCTATGCCCGGGTCGAGGATTAAATCCGTTGACTGTATTTTTTTAAGCTAATGCTATAGATGAGTTGACATGTGACGTCAACGCCGGGCAACGAACAAGCACTGCCCGGCAGTAGGCCTATGCGTGAGCACCTGCAGGGCGCGTGCTTTTAAAATTCGCGCTCAATCAGGCGTGATAAGGCTATTGAATGCTGTAACTGTATGGGCATACTCTTTGCACCAGGTGCTAACTTGTGTTTGTAAACATTGATGTCACCTCATCTATAGGTAATAATAATAACAAACTTTTGGCTGTGCAATATCCATGGCTAGAATACATTAGCTATCAGCCGCATATTAACCGGTCTATGACCTAATGTGGCTTTTAATAACCTAAATTTGACCAACACTTACAAGATATTTAATATTTATATCATATTAATATTCTACATACCATAAGCTTAAATTTGATGCCAAACTTGATATGCTTTTTTTAAAACTAATTACTTCCCCACTACTACGAAATATGCATAAAATAGGGGCGTGGCCTATGATGTCATAAATGAGGTCGGTTTGCCACCCCTTCTGCAATTGCTTTACATGTCCCAAACTCATTCATAATCTCTCAGAGATTGTTGTTAAGGTATATGGAAAATCTCTCAGAGATTGTTGTTAAGGTATAAAGAATAATATATACCGTATTCATTTTAAAGAGGTGGCGAAAAAAAATAAATATAATCAAAAATATTTCACGAACTTTAATTACATATCGGTGCTATAATGTTCATACATCTAACCAACAAAATATATAGTCATATTGATCAAATAATTTTGAGAAGAACATTTTCAACACCTTGTAAATCAGCAATATAAATCTGGATTTTGAAAAATGTTTTTTTTCACGACAACTCAATCGACCCGCTTTTCCTAAACATGCATAAATATAGACCAGTGCACATGACAGTGTGCAATTATAAAAGTTAATTCAAGTCACGTAGTGCTCCAGACTGTGAGCTTACGAAGACGGTCAGTATCAAACTCCATTTCCTGGAAATTCGCAGCTCGAAATTTAATGTTCAAGGATCCCAGTCTAATAAATATCGTAATTACCGTTTCGCTAATAAACATAAAACTCAAACGAAGCTGATTCCTAAACCATTTGCATCCCACATTTGAATATTTTGTAAATACTAACATTAACAGCGCGTGAATATTACAAAATTTTCACTCTGCAAGGTAAAAAAATTTTCAGGTCAAAATGATGATAAAGACACAGATAGCTTATGATTGTCAGAAATTTCGATCAAGGGAAACCAAGAACTTCTGTGATATATGTTATTGCGCCAACGAAAGTAGCGTACTAATGAGCGGAATCCCTTATTGCTTCATGCATTTCGAACCGATACGCCTAAATAATTTGACCTTGATGGGGGTATAGGGAATGACTAGATTTGTGAATGTGGAAGATAAAAAAAATATTATGCCCTTTTGTTTTGAACTAGAGACTCTAAATGTAGAACTTGCATTAGTGAATTTAGAGGGTGTTGATTACAGCACGTGATTTAAATACAACCGATATAGTAAATACGTGTGGGCCCTTTGTTGAATAGCCACATTTTGTTAGGCCTTTTATACATTGTGGAATTTTTTTAAAAAAAGCTTAATTTCTAAAACCTCTAGAACCAAAAGACAGTTGGTTATCGCTTGTTTTCAAACGCTCTAAAAACGTACCATCTGATTAGTTTTTTTTTTAAAAATAAATATGTTATTTACTTGTTAAAATATAAAAACTGTACCCTTTTTGCATTAACACGTTGTTTAGAAGAAGAAGAAGGAACAGAAAGAGAGAAAACATCATAAAACAGTTTTGAACTTTGTCTAAAATTGAAAACAGTACTTGAAAAGTTACAACAAAAAAAAGCCACAATGCCAATAACCCAACCCGGACGTCTCGGAGGGACTGAAAGAGTGAGGGAAGAGGGGAAGAGGGACAGAAAAAGTCGCCAATTCGGGTGGGATTCGAACCCAGACCGGCGATAGCACGCTACGGCGGTTGTCGCCATTTAGTTGTGCTGGGTTAATCGTACTCTGTACTTAAAGTAGACTGAAGAATGAATATGAGCAAATATGGCTTTGATTGACAAATATTTTTGATATATTTTTCTTACAGCTACCTGAATATTTAATCTGTTTTAGATTATTTACATGGGTTGCACTATGATGTGCTGCACTTAAAGTTATTGCCACTTTTATATTAATCATGATAATTAATATTGTAATTGAAGCACCGCAGCTCGTTTGACATCAGCATAAAGTGTCAATTGGTTCTTGACATAAACCCCTATTTGACCATCTTCGAAATTTACATGCACTGTAAGTAAATGCTTGTATTTTAAAGATTTGCTTAGGATCCTTGCTCGCAAAGAGGCGGCAATTGACATTTGTCGATTTGTAACATTTGACAAACCTAGAACAGACAACAATTGTATATATAAAAGTATATATAAAAGTGGATCGCTCCATGTGGCATTGGGGTGACAACCCGCTATTCGTTATGGGGACATCCCATAGAGAGGAAATCATCTAGAACAAGCAGGAGCTTTAAGTCTGGTGTGCAAATTGTTTGTGCATCAGAATCTTGTCTTTGGACCTAAAGTGTCTGAGGTCGCCACTCCTTCAGCCATTTAGAAAAGAGGTTGACATCATTTAGCCAGTTGTTACCCTTTATAAAGTCATATGAGGATACGCCTTAACTGACCCTGTGGGTATCTGCGTGATGTACCCCGCGGAGCCATCGACGAAGTCTTGATTTTCCCCCCCTGAGGCGCTTCCACCTCCCAGGATGATGAAAAATGTTAAAACCTAGGCAAACTTTAGGTTCAGAAAAATAAGAACAAGACGAAAGGAGATATGGATTATACATTCACTAAGATGCTCTCGTAGGGATTAAAAATCTTGGGTGGACTACGTTCTGGTTATGGCAACTTTAAATGCTTTTAAAATGTCTGAAATTCACTAGTTATATAGAAAGGGATTGCAATGCATGATTGACGTGTAGACTGTGGTTCGTTTTCTTAAATTAAATGGCATTTGGTTAGCATATTTGAGGCAATTTACTCAGCGCTTTCATTTTCAAATCGATGACCGCTAGGAGCCGTAAAGACTAATAGAACGCCTGTTGCTTGGTCTCTCTATAATAATAAGATTTTGTGCTTTGCGAGTGTTTGTACTATGGATGTAAACTTAATGTATAATAAATTGCTGATGAAAGTATTAATGTGAAATAAGTCGTCGAAATTATGGTGAAGCTGAAAACGCCGCAAATTGACATTTCTTGCTCAAGCAGTCGCTTATTGCCACTTTTCCATAATGGTAAATGTTAACAACGCAGCAAAGCCCAATGAGCAGTTATCATCTATAAATATATTCAAAATACTTTTCTAATATGTTTAAAGTGGAATGGTGTTTTATACAAAGCACAAATAGTCAATTGAAATTTCTTGAGAGTATAAAAGTTAGTCGGTACTGCAATTCTTACGAAATGGCTCTTAGTTCGATGAATAATTGTTTTGGCTGAGCACGCACCAGCGTGGAAACTAATGAAAATGGAACACCGTACCGATAACCTGAAGAATAAGGAAAACTGTATGACGCATTCTGGCTTGCAGTTGTCGACGGTGAGGAAAAAAAAAATTTTTACGAGTTTGTTTGAAAGTGTAGATTACTGCTTCCAGTCTCATAGCGACGAACCTTGTTAGAACGAGTACAATTAGGTCGGTGGCAACCACCCCTCACCTTCAGACTTTGACGGGACACCCTGACCTCCCTTAACGTGGTCGGTACTTCAATTTGTTTTCGCTTTAAAATGACCACAAGGATGAACTTGTACAAAAAGTCTAAGATTTCCGTTCATTTCATTCATATTCGTGTGCGTTTTTGTGCGACAGGGAATTCATCGGTTGGGGGTGGTTAACCATCCCCATCCCCGTCGGACGAGGGATAAGGTGCTTATTGTAGAAAGAAACAAATGAAGTGTTGACACGGCAAGTAATAATGATTTTAATTCTTGTAAGAAATATGTCTGTGTCGTTTACACGTCCTTAAGTAGAGTTAAAGTTAAAATTAGAGGCCCCCAGATCACTATTCAGTGTTTCATCGAAAGTGTAAACATTATTTGAAATTTGAAGAAGTGTTTATAAGTGTTGAATTATGATAGGTATGGTATTATTTTTCTAATGCAAATTTCCGAAAAGAAAGGAAGAAAAAGAGCAGAGTGTGAAGGATTTTGAATTCATGAATTGCCACCCTAAAACATTCAAACATGGAATGGTTTACTTTGCAGAGTGGATTGGAGCTTCTTCCGATTTTTTTCTATCGTGTGCTCTACTTGATATGAGAGCGCCTTACATTTGTACATACTGACTATCAAGTACGTGGAAACAGACTTGTGGTTTTGATGCCAGACGCGATAAATGCATTAGTGCCAACGCCCCCGAATTCACACTGTGCTAATATGGTGGTTAACCACTTAACACGGTAGTTTTTTTATCTATATCTCGAGAAAGAAATGGATTTGAAAGCTGAAATTTCAGGAAGACAATTAAAAATACGCTTTCATCTGATATCAAAATGATTACTTACTCGGTTAAATCAGGGGCGTCCCAAACACGATCGGATCGAACAAGCACCTTTAAATTTTATCCAGCCTTAAAGAAGTAAAAATATAAAAGAAAGGACACAAAATTAGTAAGGAGAATGTCAGCGATTTGCTAAATCGGAAAATCGTACTAAATTATCAAAATCAATATGTGATGTCTGTAACAAGAATAGGTATCCAAAGATACCCTTCAGGAATGATAAAAATGAAGCAACCCTTAAGGATTGGAGTCATAAAGTCCTTACGAACGTACCCACTGCCAAACATGTCAAAGGATATTTTGATATAAAAACATTCAACGTTTGTAGTTCATTTAATATTAACTTTAAGAACGAATGCTTTAATACCGTCTACGCTACCTAGCTCTACCTGTAAACCAATCATCGTTAGAAATAATAATTTAATAAAGTAATGCACACGTAATTAAACGTTCATTCAAGCGCTGATGGGAGCACCATGTGGTAGTAATTTAGTCCCCATTCTATCATTGATTAAAAAATAACACTCTTAAAGAGTCAAAAAATATTTCGATATTACATGAATAGCTTTTTAAAAGGGATTTATTGGTATGAATTGTATAATGAAATATCCCTAAATATGACGTACCAGATGGTTTTTCATGGACATTGGAGGATCCTTGCGAAGATTTTTTTTTTGGAACCACCATTTTCAGCGCTTAACTTTCGAAGCACTAGACGATTTAACGAAGCCGCCATGTTGTTATTTCCGCTATCGTTTTGCCACAAGCAATGATTGATGATCCAATTGAAAGATGATCGGTGGTTAGTCAAGTTTCTGGCCTGTATGAAAAGACTTTACGCGTTTTACTTTAACATTGAAAATTAAAAACCCAGACTTTAATTTAACGTTTTCCTTTAAAATATATAAATTTATCAAAAATGGCATTACATTGGTGCCTAATTTTTATAAAAATGAGCCTGTGATTTCGTGCGAAATATAGTTTTTTAAAATAAAATTAGGAAATCTTCCATCATACAAAGAAGCGTACTCGGTACATTGAAAAAGGTGGTGGTACGTAGATTGCATGAAACCGCGAATTAAGGGTTCGAACACTGATCTCTATCCAATGGATTGTAAAATGGGATTCGAATTGACGGCACTGTCGAAGGCAATATTGGTCATCCAAAAAAGAGGTCAAGCAGGTGTTAAGAGCCGCGTCATTTATACAAAAGTGTTCCAATTGAAATGTGGAAAAGCGACCTAACAGACTACAGAATCAAGTGTCCTATTCTTTGCTCATTGATTTGCGCGTATGGGATGGCAGGTCTCTAAAAGTGCCAATCCCCCCCGGGATTACAACTTCTGTTAAACAGGGGTCTCTGGAATGCTATGTGTTCGGTAGACCAAACGATGTCCGCCCGTGCTCCATCATGCATATATTAGCCATGATACGTTCGTGATTTAACGATCTTTCCGTGCTCCAGCGCTGGGATCAAGTTACTTCCTTCATCTTTAAAATTTAAAAATATTATGTAACCCAGGAAAAGCGGTATACCCAAATGAAAAAGTGCACATATTTAGAAAAATGAATAAAATGTGAACTCAATTACTTCCAGAATGTCAGGGACCAATATGTGTACACGTAAACTCAAGACAACAATATAGATAACTCTCTGATTCAAAATCTAACCTAAAAAACAACTAGATCTTTTCTCAACCGGGTATGCAGGTCCAAAGTTACTGCCGACACTGTTGAAAGAATTTAAGCTATCTAGGTGTTATTGACTTCGCCGGTATTGAGCGCTATATCTGTTCATTACGTAAAGGGCAACATACTCACCTCGCGCGAGATTTTTAAAAATGTAGGTCGCTGAATACCACTGTCTTTCTTGGTAAATTGAAGTAGGAAATATGGGTTTTAAAGACAATAACTTGCGGATCTAGGTTATGCACAAGTTAGGTCCGTCCTTGCCATGGCTTTTCTTTCTGAATTTGGTTACCTTTACATGTTCTTTCGAAAAAAAAAATTTATTAATCATATGGTCAAAGTTTTAATTGACACACAGGTAGAATATCAAGATTTCTTTTATCGCGAACAAGGAAGGAACTTGCCAATGCGGCAAGGACCATAACATTCGAAGTCTAGTCAACTGCGTGCAATAACAATAGACCAGATGTTAATTAAATTAGAATGTTGAAGTGTGTCCGGGGCCGATTATTGAATATCAGTAGCTCCATGTTCGATTGAGCATGTTGAGGTTATGTGTATATCCATGTCACTGATATTTGGAAAATTAAATTGAGTTGACATTTTATTCATTTTTCTTAAATAATAGTGCATCTTTACATGTGGGGACACAGCTTTCCTGGTTAAGATATAGTGTTTTAATTTTAGTGAAGGAAATACCGTAATCCCCAGGTCTGTAGTCACGAAAATTTACATAAAAAGCCCAAAAAATTTATTTATGTACCATGGCCTCTATATACATTTACTGTTGTAGCAAATCCATTGTATAGTGAGGTGAACATCAAGTTTAAAACACAAGTTAGCACCTGGTTCTACTGACATGTTAGAGGTGCGAAGAGCTGCCCATACAGTTACAGCATTCAATAGCCTTATCACGCCTGATTGAGCGGCGAATTTAAAAGCCAAAGCCCTGCAGGTGCTCAAGCATACTGCCGGGCAGTGCTTGTTCGTTGCCCGGCGTTGACGTCACAGGCAACTCATCTATAGAGATCAGTGGGTACAGTGAGATGCTATTAAAAACTATAAAATACGCGACCCCTTTTAAAATGTCCACGTTTTCATGGATTGTTAGTGTTTAGGCCAACTAAACCTTGTTAAATCACCAAAATGATATTAAAACACCCCTCTTTACATTTTTCTCAGATCACTGAGGTTTAAAAAGTGTAGTTTTTGCAATAAAAATTCTAAACGACTGCGCTCCATCCTTGTGGTCAACGAAGTTCACAAGGATGAGGCTTGTCGGCAAACTGCTGAAGTCACGTGATATATTTTCGCTGCTTCTGTTTCGGTATTATGCATGCGGCGTTGTAAATATCCACAGGGATTATTATTAACATGGTTAGCTTCCATGATGACTGTACAGTTGTGTACATTTGTCTGGAATAAATCTGATTTTTTTTTTCGCAGGAATACTCCAATGGCATGAAAAAACATCTGGTTACGTTTTATTTAGGGTATTGCGTTTATATATGGGCTCTAGATTCATACCAATATCTCTTAAAAGTGAAGGATCCGTCTAAGTCTGTACAATTCTCTTAAGTATTTTTCTGCCAGAAAAGGAGAAAATGGCAATGTTCAAAGATACGCATCTCCATTCCAATTACGTGTTGTAGTAAGTGTCCGTAGGACAGCAATGACTAAAATATTTGATGTGTTTCCTTATTAGGTTTGCTTTGGTTTTTTCACTTGCACTGTAGGTTGGGATATATATGCTCGAGACAGATATAAAAAAAATCTTATTTTTTTCGAGTTTATGATTAAGCAAAATCACTGATAGTGCTTCAATTCTACAAACTCGAGTAATTTGTTTCCAAGGGATGGATGACAGCATTTCAATGTAAAAAGTTATAACATATCATATTTCATTTAAAATAATTCTAAATAATCTTACATGCAACAGTTCCGCAACCAGGTACTAAAGATATTACTAATCCAATGACCCACGTATGTAGTAGAAAACTGCTGACGAAGAACTGGTAGCAATACTCCGAGACTTTTCAGCATTCCGGTCTCCAGTAACATAGCGATGAAAGCTCCAAATAACACCAACCAAGCCCAGCCACCATCTTTCTTGTTTTGTGCATATTTCAAACTTGCCATGATGTTATCTCGGGGTTTGAAGAGAAATACGGCATTAACAGCTTGGTAACAGTTTGTCCCAAATACTATTGTGGTGCATCATGTTTGTTGCTCATTATGTGTAACGGTTAACGTGGTGGCGTTCAGGTATCACTGCTCGTTAAAGCACTTGCTATATATACCGTAATATATTTTATCATCCGATGTACATCCTGCTATCACCTGTGGGCGATTTAATCTACTTCCAAAATTTTAGTTGATTTTGATGTTGCGATTTGATATTATGGGCAAATTAATTGTGTCACACTGCCCCATAGGCCACCGTGTGGTATTTTCTCTCCGTTTACGGACACAAAATACAATTAATTCCCGACAAAATAGCGAATTTCTCCTTTTAGATTAGGCACACATGCCTAACGTCCCTTAATGTCGTTTTTGCCAATTTTCAAAAATCACGGAGCGGATTCCTGCTTTGTTTTTAGGGGAAATTGCCCCTATAGGTCTAACAATAAAAATAACGCTACCTCCTTTTTGCGGTGATCGTCAGGTTGGTAGTCATTTTCCGAAAAGGGCGTTAGGGATATGAGGGGACTGAGCTATCAAGCAGGATCGGAAGATAGAAGAGCGGATAGATTATCATATATAGGTGTTAGGTTCGAAGAAAGGTGTCCTTCACTTTCCTAGCGGATAGCATCAGAAACTGTATATTAAACATATACGATTATATTGTTTTGAGATTTAACTACTTAGTTCTCCAGGTAGACAAGGATGTATATATTTATTATCTTTCCCTGGAGATGGACCAGCGCACGATAGTGTTGAAAAAAACCCATGTGCGCTTATTTGAGGTAAATCGGAGGGACAAGGCTGTGGATCATGAAATGCTCATTTGAGTTACAACATGTCACAAACACTTAAATTTACAGCATCAACCAAGTTTTCAGTCAGGATTGTCGAGTACGCCTTATCTACCCCTCAACGTCCCTAGAGGAAAATCTGACAATCACTGCAAAAATTGAGGTAGCGGTATTTTTGTTGTCAGACCTAGGAGCAAATTCCCACTACCCAAGGCAGTGTCCGCTCCGTTATTTTTTGTCAGGTGGGTTTTGAAGGTTTAAGAGACGTTAGGGATATAGTTCCATGTTATTGCTCGTAAACACTTAGTACTACGTGTAAATAATAGACAAGATACGGTAAGAAAGTTCTTGTACGGCGTACAGTCTTAAATTCGAATTAATTAATTGGTTGTGACAAAGAAATCGCAAAGTGGCCAGTAACGTGCGAAAGAATCAGCTGATGAGCCATTAAGACCAGTCTCTTTCCTGCTTTTTGGGATGGCTAACTAGGGGAAAATATAAAGTAGCAGATAAAGTAGTACTCGTGTTGTAAAATGATTTTGTAATGAAAATAGATATAGTTTGGCATTGTAAAATGCATGATTAACACGGGAAATGGAAAACAGCGGTGAAATAAGGCCATCATTGTAAACCTTAATTTACATCGGTGTTTCGTCAGGCTGTTTTACTTTCGCGGTATTTTCACATTCTTTTAACTTCCTATTTCCTGGTTGCATAATTAGTGCAAACCTTTCGCTGTTTAATTCCCAAGATCGCCTCTCCAAGTTTTAACCAATGGAGCCTTTCAAGTATCAGCATTGAAGAAGGAAAAAAATACCAGTTAGCAAATTGATTTGCGTTGTATCCTGTGTTTTACTGGAAACTTCTTGGTATGCACTATAGGAACGTTTAGATTAATAATGCTAGATTGCACTTGTACGCGAAAAGGTGGAATTCTTTAGTTCAATCGATCTAAAGACCCCCAAAAAAAGTAACGCAGCATGTCTAAATACCCCCATAAGTTACAAACCATTGGTCTATGCACGAAAGCATAACATGATATCAATAGTCTGTTTTTCAGCCAATTCTGACACCTTTCTTGCTCCATTGTGATCAATATCGCCAACACAATGTCCATTTTACGAAAATGTGTCACATTTTCAAAGTTGCATCTGAAGACATTATTACAATGTTACAATACACAACCATGCATTAAGTGACAAACACAAAGAGGTTCTATATAGATAGAGAGGCAAAACGTTACGTAATCTTTAGAAATTCACCGTCTCGCATGTTTTGCCGACCACAAAGAAAACATAGAGTACCAACAATAGAAAGCAATGGCTGCCTCCGCTTCTTCCACATACTGTGGGTGCCGCTGGACATATACACTAATCGGTAGTGAGTACAATTAATGTATGTGAGAGGTGGCCAGGTTTAATAATAGTTTACCTGGATCATTGTGACTAATTACTATTTTTTCTCATATGCAATGCGGCTAGGTGAAAAAGAGTATTCATTGAGGCGGTTTATTTAAATCAAGACACTGACGTGTCATTTCAATCGTTGTGTGGCCATGGGGTAGGACAAAATTAACCACCCAAGAGCAACCCAACATCCAAACAATGATCTTGTATTGCGGATTGTTGCATCGAAGAAATTATGTGTGTATAAAAGCAACCCAAACTAATAATTATTCCGTGCAATATCAAAATGTCAGCGCCAGCACGGACGGACTGGTGTGAATGGGTTTACAACACCTTGGACAAAACACCTCATGCGGAATAATGCGGCTTTCACTGAACGGCAATCAATATGGCTATACCCTTTTATTGCAACTTTTAAAACAAGGGAGAGATTTTCTTATAATGGGTATGTGTTGCAATATTATTGATCGCAATGGGGCAAGAAGGGTAACAAAATTTACGGAAGAAAACGACCTATTGATATAATGTTATGTTTTTGCGCAAAGAACTGGTTTGTGACCTATCTGGGTATGTAGACATGCTCAGTAATTTTTGGGGGGTATTTATTAACATACGAAGTACAAATACACGTCTCATGCATGGTTTAGACGTCCCACTGACCAACTAGAGTATTTTGGTTGACTTTGGTTTGGGAGTTGAATTTAGGTAATTTGGGGTCGCTTATTTCAAAAATAGCATTAGTTTTTGCAAACACGTCAAATTTTCACCCTATGGTATACCCCCACTTTTGTGAGAGGGTTGTATTAGCCGAGTCTAGAAAGTTATTAAATCACATGAACTCAATTCAACGTCTAAGGGAACTGCATAAATATTGCTATAATAATCATAACTATATAAAGGCACACAAGATTAAGTCTCAATTTGGCAAGAAGACTTGACTTAGCATTGTGTATGGAACAAATTTGTTGTTATTGCACCACCCTCCCCGATTTTTCTCCAGGTGCAAAAAAAAAGGCGTGATGGGTCGCACCATGCAATTTAGGTAATCCTTTTTACATCTTTTGAGCCCATGTTTAGCAAAACATTCGGGAACAAATACTACCCGCAGGTAGGGAAGCCATCAAAGTTGAGATGGGTGTGGGGGTGGGGCAACAGCCCTAGACTATGTGTAAATGGGTCACATAAAATTGCTCGTATCAGTAAAGTTTTCATTTTGAGCTAAACTTCAATTTTAAGTTAAATGGTGTTTCCTCAATTATTTTGGCCAAAAATACAGTAGAATTGATCGTTTGTGTGATTTTTAAAGAGAACATTCAATTTTTCTATACTTTGCACACAAAAACTGAAATTTCACCAAATTTTGGGCGGGGCCCCGCACCCCCCCCATGCTTATAACGTTATGGACAGCAAGTTGCTGGAAATGTTGGTAGGTATTTGGTACCATGGATAGAGGAGACCCATGCTATCCATTGATACCAAAATCAAGTTGGAGGATTGCACAACCCGCTCTCCCAGTTAGACTTTTGTTACAAAAATAGCGTGCTATGACAAGAGTTACTATCTGAAGTTGTTGTATTCATCAAATTCCAACAATTGTGCAATATTTTTAAGACAAAATAAAAAATATAACTCAGTCCTTGCTCCTCCACTCCTAGCTCATTGAACAAATATGTGTTCTATCATAGTGTTCCCTGAGGTTTCATCATATGACATAGAAAAAAAACTTGACGTGATAGGGGAAAACTGATGCCATTTTTTAAATCAGCGATCCCAAATTAGTTAAAAACAACTCTAAAATCTAAGTCACCAGAAAAAAAGGTTAATTTTGTAGGCCAGTGAGGTGTATAAGGTCTTGCACACTCCCGTTGGTGTGTAAGGGAAGCCTAATGTGGACCTCCCCTTTGCCGTTGGATTTTTTACAAAACCTCTGGTCAGTGATGGTGGTACATCAACACGACCACATAACAGGAAAAAAATGAAAATCGGTTGTACCGATTCAAAATCAAAACAGCGGTCCAAAAATCGATTCAAAATTTTCCCGCCGAAAAATGAAAAACCGCTTTCCCAAAAAACTTTTCCATAAATTTTGGCTCATAATAAGAGAACATAATACATTTACATTGCTGAAATAGAATTTTAAAAAGTTACTCCAATACGATTTAAAGGGGGAAAACAAGTTTTGAATAGCTCCACATAAATGCTTATTTATGCTAATTAGCAGACAAACGCCATGGCCGATTTTTTTCACCAAAATATGCGCAACTGATAATAACTGTAATGCTTAATTGGTTCATGTGTTAACCACTAAATGACCACAGCTCATCATATCATTACAACAAGGTCGTATTTTTTTTGGGGGGGGGGGATTTGAGTTTTTAGCTGCAGAAGCAGCTTTATAAATAATCGGGGTTTCTGTGTTCTTCCGCGTAAACTACATTAAATTACAAAGTATAGACCTCTGGAAAGGCAACCGTTACTCTGAGTTTCACGGCTACCCTCACTTACGATCACTGGGTATCCGATCTTCAGACGGATGATGACTCTGGTGTCACGACTGAGGCATTTCCAGCACTAGTCTGTACTTTTCCCCAATAGTCGAGAGTGCTCAAACCACTAAGGTAGTGGGGGCGTAATAGAACATCATAGTAAACCGTATTTAAATCCATGCATGTCCGCTGTTTAAGACGCGCAAGAGTTCATGCATTCTTCTGAAGATCGGATACCCAGCGATCGTAAGTGAGGGTGGGGGGTATTGGCCGTGAAACTCAGAGGAACGGTTGTCTTTCCAAGAGGGTCTATAGTTGTAATTATTTTACGGTGCCTGTAATGGGATGGAGCACTCTTAATTCCAAAGATTGTCACCTGTAAAAGAAAGTATATATATATATATATATGATATATATATATATTTATAGATATATATTAGATATATAGAATAGATAGATATAGAGATATATATATAGATCTATAGATATATATAATACATTAAAAAACGATGACTTGTACACTCATTTAGCCCATAAGCATTAGTCCCTCGGTAAGTAATTTTAGTTTTTTTTTGCCATGATTATTGAAATGTATTGTGGTCTTAACCTTTGACATTTTATCCCTAATAAGAGACATATGTTTTGTACAGTTGTTTGACGTCTCGTAGACGTCAAAGGTAGGAAATACGTTTTAAAACACAAAACAAATGAGCTCTTGTGCACAAGTGATCGGAATTTATATAATAAACACATATTGAATGATTTTAATCCGTTGGGATCAAGAATTTGGTTGTTCCCCCCCCCCCCCCCCCCAACAACATTACTGTAGTTACATTTAATGATTTTAATTATATTTATTATTATTTAGTGTCAATAACATCCAGAGTGGAGTTACAAAGCGTTGCAGTTCAACGATGATATGTCCTCACAGCGCAAGACCCAAATGACAGCATGCAGATATCATAAGAATCTTCTGAGTTTGAAGGTAATTTGTCCAGCAGTTCAAGACGGACGGGTTTTCCCTCGAAAGACACTAAACATCCAGGTTTGCTACCACCAGCATTCTGCCGTATTCACTTATAGGAACACAAACTGGAATCCTTTGGATTCCAAAAACTGAAGCTTTCTGGCTTAAAAAGACGACAGCAGGACAGGTTTAGCTATACCAGCTCCGGTGGCATCAAATATATAAATCTGGCAGATGTAAGTAAAGCACAAATCTACCATTATTGTAGATTAAACTAGCTATAAATAACTGTTAGCTCTGGTTCCAACTGCTGGACCCTGCGAACTGTCCAGTGACAAAGTATGAACTACTCACAAGCTAGATTCCCCTATCCTAATAATAATCAGTACAGCATCATGCATAAACATAAGCTTGCACTGTCAAATCAGATTTCACATAAATTACATCATCTGCATTGCATCACCTCACAATTATAACGTCATGAAAAAAATAATCCGTCTAAATCGGAGAGGTGATAGCACCTAAAATATTTTCAACTGCGATACAATAAAATAATGAATCTGCACTCCTAGATGAAAAGAAATCTGAAGTGTTTTTCTCCATCGCGTACCGGGCCTTAGTTGGATATCTTCAGCTCCATTGTTTGCGGAAGTCTAGTATATCCATTGGTCACTGATTTTGGGGAAATGAAATTGAGGCGACATTTTATTAATGATCATTTTTTATAATTAATCAATTAAAATTGCTAATAAAAACCGCGCGAAAAAATATCGTTCCTCGTACCCACGAGTGCTCATGCCGTTCGAACCCTTAAAAATTGACCTTTTAACGGCTATATGCGTCGTTGGCGTTCCTACTGTTACGGACCCCTGGTATCAATGCCTCCCCCAGTTGATACCAATAAAACAGTATGAATGGTCTGGCTCATCCACTATTGGGCCTCTGCCATACTGCATCGCAATCTGGATGTAGATGAGCGATGTACTTTTCAAATCATCTTACTGGGCATCATCACTTCCTGGATTTTCGTGCATAAACCCGCTAAATAATCTCAGAAAAGTCAATCGCATCGTTGATTTTGACACGCGCCTTTACAAACGTACTTTTCTTCCTGTGTTGGAATAAAAATGTCAACTTGAATGAGTCCCTTCTTCAGCCATCCTGTTTTCCTCATGCCCTTAACGACACAATAACCTCTTGGTCCGTGTGTTTGTATTCAGCTCATCGGAGGGGAAGAAATTGATGGATAGTGTGCAGTCTCAAACCTTTTATTTCGGCTTTCAAACTCTGCTAGAGCTGCTTTGAAATTATCATTTGGGGGATTTCCAAATGCAGGATCCTGATTTTTAAATCAAATCCTTTTAAGGCCGACTACAGAGATTCGAAATATGATTTTGTTAGTCTAGTAATAAAAACATAATGTCCCACTAGAACTAAGGATACTCACCACTCACCATAAAATGCTTAATTCAAAGTTAGAGATGAATCGGATTTTTTTTTTTTTCGGTTTTCATACAATACACATAATGTACAGTATAAACTTGTCCAGATTCCGGATCCGGAAAATCTAACTCTCCTCCAACGAAGTATTTTCTTTCTTTTCTCTTCTTCCTTTTCTTTCGAATAAAATGTGAAAAACATGGACACGCACTATAGAAGCTATACTATTGCACAGCACCGACTTTACAACATTCGACCAATTTTCATTCAGGATCGTGGATTACGCTTTATAGACTATGGGGCGTAGACCAAATAAAACTCATCTGCATAACAAATTCCGTACCCTTCAAAGGATAGAACCAGAAAAAACCCGGTGAAAATGAAAAATTGATAAATAATCTAACCGTCTGTTACCTCCAAAATAAAACTTGCACATTTTCTTAAATGATAAAATGTCACATCAATTTCTCTGTCATATATCTGTGACCAATGGATATGTATAGACTTCACAAAAAACCAATAAACTAAAGATATTACAATGGGCCCGTATGTGGGGCCATTGTTATATAGCCAGGTGTTATTACCCATCCACGATTCGGTTGAGTGATAAAACAAAATACCAACCCGTCCTCTTTCAGAAAAACTAACCAGTTTACATAGATATAGTTCGTTGACCCTAAGTTTTCTTTTGAAAGCGCGTGTAAAATTGAATACAAATGAAGTTAAGAATAATTACGGATTTTAATTCCTGCCAAGTTGTTGAGTCGAAGTCAATCTTGCCCCTCCCCGCTTCTTGCATGATGTTTTTTTGTCTTCTTCCTTTTCATCGATAAATGATGAAAAACATGGAGAAAACAAATCTGTTAATGAAGAACGCAATATAGCAAGCCAATATTTTATTTATTTTATTTGCGAATGAGGATAAGTTATTTGCGCTTACGTCATTAGAAAAAGACTTCGTCTAAATCGGATAGGTTGTAACGCTAAGTTCTTTTCCAACGCGCGAGACAATATAACAAGGGTCCCTGCATCCCAGATGAAAAGGAATCTGACGTGTTTTCTATATAACAACCGCACACCGGGCCGGTAATTGAATATCTTTTAGCTCCAATGTTTGCTGAAGTCTAGCATATTATTGTTCACTGATATTGGGGGAAATAAATTGAAAGTGAACATTTTTATATTTTCAAGGAAAATGTGCCATCTTATTTGTGGCAACAGACGGTTATATGGTTTAATAATTGATTATGAAGTTGCCACTTGGTTTCCCCCAAAGCCCCTCGATGGGGACAACAGCATGAGTAAGGGGACATGTACCGAGTCTATTACGTCCATGGTCACTTGCTGCTCGTCAACACGTAAAAATAAAAAGGCAGCCAAAATACGTTAAGAAATAGTCTTGCACGGCGTGAAGCCTTAAAGGTAGAAAGAAATAATATAATTGGTTGTGACAAAAAAAAAACGCAAAGTCTGGGCCAGTAACGAGTTTCAGCTGATGGGCCATTAGGAGTTGTCTTTTACATTGCAGTTTGGAAAGTGGATGGTTGAATAGGAAACATATAAGGCAGTAGATAAATGGTTTTGTAATTAAAAAAAAGATTATTATAACTTGGTAGTGTAAAGCAAGATTATACAAGACCTTTTTTTGTTGAAATCACCTTTTCATTTTTAAATTAAAATATGTTCGTTACATCGGAAATTTGAAAGTGAAGTAGGAGCAAACAATTTTCCAGTCCTCCAGTGGCAACTATTGCGTAACTTGTACGACGTAATGTGCAATTCTTTAGTTCAATCGATCCACGAACATGACGAATTCGAATTAATTTCCACATTATAGTTACACTCCTGTGTGATTCTTAACATGAAGACTTTGATTTTAGTCAATTAAAAGGGATTGAAATATTTCTTTCACGTTATTATATATTAACAGAGTCCCTTAAATACCCAAAATGTTCTTTTACGTTTGCCTATGCGGCGGCCATGGGCACGCATCTTGAATTTTAAATATCGCAATACTTAAAGGCTGTATTTCGTGTTCCGCACCTTCTGTTTATTAAATGATCACTAGTATCCTTGACAAAAAGCTTATTCACAAAATTGAAGTTGATCCTGATTCTTGCGGTTGTGTTGTGAGCAATTTTTTGTTCCCACAGTCCCATAGGCCACTAGTGCTGTATTTGTTCCGTTAAAATACAAAATTGGTAATTTCTAACAGGTACGGCCGAACTTGCACGTAAGATTAAGTACGTGGATTACTAAGGCTAACGGTTCAGATGATCTCAACTACTTTGAGGTAAGTCGGGGGGACGAGGTTGGGGATCACGAAAATGCCCCTTCAAAATAGTAGAATTTAAAAATCCCAATGACCAATGATCAGGCAACTATATCTAAACATTACTTTTATGAATTTACATGTTTTGATATTAAATTCTCAATTTTCTATTTTGGCGGGCATTTTGGACGCCATTTTGAATATCGCAAGAGTACCGGGAAATTTGCAAAATTTTCAATTTTTATCCCGACCAGGGTTGATTAGATTAGTCTGCGAGTTTCCCCGTCTTCAACGAGACAAGGGAGGCTGAAACGCCTAACAGTTTGCGACAGCAACATGAAATCAACAAGATCCAGCATGTTTAATTGGCGACGCCACTTGTTCGGTCCCCGATCAGTCGCCGGCCTTGAAACGACGGCACAAGTTGTGATATGTCGCTGTCAAGACTGCTCGTCGATTGGTCGCCAAGAAAGGTACAGTCACATAGAAGACAACCCGCGACGAAAGTTGTGACATGTTGCTGTCACGACTGCAAGTCGGCGACTTATCTTCTGTAGTCGCCGAGTTTAGTCACCGATTTAACATGTCCAGTTGGCTTGCATCTTCTCTCCCGCTTGGAGCAAACTCATTGCTGACCACTTTCCAACTGCTCACAACCACTCATGATGCGAGCCAACTCATCGGCTACCGCTTCCAAACCGTTCATGTGTTCAAGCCGACCTCCCCGATTCCAAAACCCGCCACGATTTTTTTAAGCTGCATGAAAAAATCGTGACGAGTTTTTTCAAATTTGCCACGTGCTCCCGACCACACATGACAGCAGAAGACTGTACAAGACAGTCACAGACTTGGCCAAAACTACACCTGAAAAAGGAAAGTTACTCACGATTTTCGAAAAATGGCCAATCGGCACCAGTCTTGAGCAGTCTGAAAGCAGTTTTCTAGCAAATAATCGGTAAAACTACAGAAGATTGTATAGAACAGTCCCAGACCTTGCCAAAACTACACCTGAAAAAGAAAAACTGCTCACGATTTTCGAAAATTGGCCAATCGGCATCAGTCTTTTCTAGCAAAAAATCGGCTGTGTGACTGAGCTTTTAAAGGGGGATGACCCGATTTAAGTCTATAAATTTTTCATCTGTAAATTTCACGCCGATATTTCAACCCGTTTGCGAGTGAGAGCTAAAAACGTGATTTTGTAATCGCATAGAGTAGACCTATAGTGTAAAATCAATATGGTCGACCAAAATGGGGTATATTTTCGCTCATAACATCCAAACCAAACATCCTTTAGCTCTAAGATTTCACAGGGTAAATGAGAAAAATATGAAATTTATCCTGATACCAAAATTTGTCCACTTCCGGTAAAATCTGGGGTCCCTGGGAGGCTGGGAACGAGGCTATTAGCGATCGACCCAAGGATCTTTAACATCTCAAAAGTGTTATAGGACCATAAAACGAAGCTAAAAAGTTGGTTTGGTAAGAATCCTGGGGGGTCCATCGGATACCTTCCGTAGATATTTCCCTATAATGTCTACAGTCGAAATAGAAGTAACCTTTTTTTAAAGTTAGTGTGTAAAAAGAGAATAGTTGAATAAAAATAACTTCTGCGCCTAATTACAATAGAATTTTATTTAAGTTAAAGCAATGGAGAGGATGGGAAAACAATAGTCATCATCATCATTATCACGGAAATATAGTAACTATAGTGGGATTTTTTATTCCTGTCAGTTCATTAAAAGTTTTTAGGGCGTGTCGACGATTCCATTCGTTCTGAGAGGATGTATACTTTACCCAATCAATACAATAAGGCCATAATTAAAAAATGTCCCTTTTCTCACGAACAAAAATGCACTGAATAAATACCAAACACCAAACTTGAACAAACTCTGAAGCGCTCAACATAAGGAAATGATAGGAATAAGTTATTATTATCCGCCAAAGTTCTTTTACGTCACTAAGGAATATTAGAGACTTTGATACGTTTACATTTATTCGTCTTGTTCCAGAAATAATGCATAACATTCTGGTCCAATCCCGGGGTCCAATCATTTGTTTAAGTACAAAGAGTTGTGGTCACTTATAACGAACTACAATATTTACGTGGCCTAATCCTCCTCAACGTTTAGATGCTCACCCGGCCTCGATTTTCATGACACTTGGTCCGTTCTTTGATGACTCCAACAAAGGAATCGATGGGTTGGTACATTTTGTGACCCCACTTTTCTGCACCCACTTTTCTGCACCCACTTTTTTTTTCTGCACCCACTTTTCTGCCCGACTTTATTTTAGTTTTTAATTGATAGAAAGATAGTATACCATATCACCTTCATTCTCTTTGTGATCTTGAGCTGAAAAACAAGTCTCGTTGCCAGGAAATCAATTAAAAGCAATAATTATTAAAAACACATTTCACCTCGTACGTTCCTGGCGCCAATAAAGTTGCCATGCTCCTGTGGAGCTCTATGGAAAAAATCCCTAAATCGGCATTAATATGCCTGATTGATTCCTCCAAAACCGCTTAGTGAATTCATTCAATTTTTACCATACGGCTAGAAGACATCATTTAAAGCAATTTTGTTCTGTGAACTTTTAGTTCGTAGAAGAAATTTGGAGAAAAATGCATTTGAAAATTCAATTTTCGCGCCATTTCAAAAATCCCTAGGCTGCTGAGAATGTTATTTATTCCAATTTAGTCTCATTCTCATGTATATGGGGTCCTACCACGCCTATTGACTCCACGAGGTCCAAGCACGAACGTATACAAACGTCCAAGAGACTACGGCGCTCATGCAACACAACGTATACCCGACGTATTGACAGGAAATGGCTCATATCGCACCACATTTTGTTCAAATTTGCTTTCCAAGACCCGATTTGTCATAGTTGATCGCATTTTTTCGTGAAGTTAACGTATAAGATTCGTTTTATGGGTGTGGCCTTTTGCAGTAAACCGTTTTCGCACAGTTATGACAGAAAAATGACCGTATCATGAGCCTTTAGCACCATAGAATCCATATACATGTTTAGAGTGCATATAGAGTGCTAATATTCCGAGGGATGCCAAATAAATCCGACCTCTGGATTCAGGGAATTTCCCTGACATTATTACACAGGACTCAATGCTCATGATGTGTGACACGATAGAAATGTTTGATACGATAAAATCGTAATCGAAATTTGATACGATGAAATGTTTGATACGATGAAATCTGAGTCAATTCGTCCCAAAACCAATTGGTCCCACCCAATTCGTCCAGGTACCAATTCGTCCCAAAACCAACTCGTCCCGGCGTACCAATTCGTCCAAGTACCAATTCGTCCAGGTACCAATTCGTCCCAATTCGTCCACGATTAGTATATTACCATATCCATAGGCTCCTACGTGATGCAAATATAGTGTGACGGTCCAGATTTAGTTTGTGATACCCAGGAAAATTATATCCCAAGTCCGATGACTATATATTACACTATAATCATGGATAACCATACACAGTCAAAACGCCGTTTGTTTACAAGTTTATTTTTAACAGTGCAGGTATCGTGCTAACAGGCAAAAACAAAGCTTGCATTAAAAATCCAGGTTTGATTTACACACTCGATTTCTTGATTTAAGTTTGCAAGATGATATAAAACCTATATTAGAAAAAATAATTGAGGAAATGATTTATTCGACAGTATACTTTTTGAAGAAAAAAAAAGATAAATGCGGGAGTGTTTGAAGTACATGTATACAGAATATAAAGAAAAAAATGGTCTATTTTAAAGCAAAAGGTAAAATTTCGGGAAGTAAACATCATGGTAAATGGGACATGATTAGGAAAGACAAACATACTTACAACTTTTAGTAGTGTAAAAAAGTTGAATTTGCATATGGCCTACTATAAGAGATCACAGAAATCGCATAAATCATAGTCCGACTTGTATGATAATATTTATTCTAGCATCTTTATATTTCTAAAGGTATCATGTCTTCAATTTGCTTAATTAAATTTGATTGAAATTAGGCCCAATGTTAGTTTTGATTTTTACGATCAAAACTTGCGGTTTTACATATTTGCATAACCCTCTTTCCGCCCGTTTTGTAAACATGTTCAAATGTTATAAATCTATACAGATCAAAATAACTTGACAATCCTGTGATTTGAATTGATTCAATTGCTCGTATAGTTGTGCAACACTGTGCAAAAATTTTTGATGTTATTCACTGTTCTCTTGAGCGTTTGTCTTTTTTTTTTCGTAATTGATAGGCCATATCATGTTATGCAGGAAACCATCTAAAAAAGGTGACTCAGTCTGTAGTCGATCTGCAGGAACCATTACAAATCGACAGCACACAATGCACCTGTAAAATCGTATTTTACAGTGCTCTCGTATACACTGGAAATCCCGCAATTGCAAGTCTCCTCTCCTATCTGATGAAAAAGATCCTTCAGGGAGTCCCCCAATAAAAATAGTCCTTAGACTGACTCTCTCTCGCTCCTCACTATCTCGATTCTTTAGGTTGCTCTCCAATCGTAACTCTAACGAACAAGTACGGGCATATTTCTTGATTGTTTACCATGTGTATTTTTAGCTTTGATTTAGCTTGAGATACCTTCCATGCAGAATAACGCCCAAATCGTCATAATCGATCCGCCAAGAGTACCGAATCATAGCATTTATTATCATATTCTAAAAATTCTAACGTTTCACGGATACCATCGCTAACAAACACAACATTTATTTTGCAAATATAAGATTTAAAACAAAATGTTTTTAAAGCATTTAGAGCGTTGACAAATTGGTAGCAAGGGAAATGGGTTTATCGGGACGAATTTGGTATCGATCACTGACGAATTGGTACCTTGACGAATTGGTACCGGGACGAATTGGTACCTGGACGATGTACCTGGGACGAATTGGGGGGGACGAATTGGTTTTGGGACTAATTGACCTGCTTCCTTTTTGAATCTTCGCGGACGAGGCTGCCAATTGGTTGTCCAATATATCGCCGAACTAAATAATTTTAAAAATGTAATTCCTTAACACCATTATCAATAATTTGACGTAGATAAATATTGAGTACCATTAAAAAAAAAAACTGGGTGGTCAGAAAGTGGGCGCAGAAAAGTGGGCAAAACGTGCAGAAAAAGGGGGGTGGCAAAAGTGGGGTCACAAAATGTACTAACCCTAATCGCTGGCGTGTCTCAAACTGTACGACATCTATTCAATTTATTCTTGGTGAGCCTTTACATATCGATGACGAAAATTTCATGTAATGGGTTAGCATCTAGTCAGTTGAACAAAGTTGAAGATACGGCTTTTTTAGGTTTGATCTCACAACATCCCTCTCCAATTATTCGTCCACCGACAATATCGTTTACTGACAGGAATAAAAAATCAGACTATAGTACTGAATTTGGATGAGGGAAGATTCAAAGCAGTTACAGATCAGAGATCCTTTGAATCATACACTATGTTCAATTATTAATTTTCAGGTATGCAAGAGATCCAAGTGTAATTTATGTCAAAAGCATTATGGCAGTTGGCCCTCTTTTAAAAAAGGACTATTCTTGTTGTTTTATACTAATTTCACTACCCCTTTGACAGAAGGTGCGGCAGAGGTCCCGGGTGGAGCGATATTTTTTTCCGTAGTTTAACTTGTCACTTCTGAATTGCATTACTATACGTCTATTTCACGTTAACAAAATTCGAAACAAATAAAGTCTCAAAATTAGGCAGGGTGGGGCTTCGAACCTCGACAAGCAGAGATAAGAAGCGTTCTGTTGTAGTAGATTCGCGCTGATAAGTAGGCTTTACCTTATTCGGATCATGGGGGATTCAGATCATGGAGGGGCAGGGACAGAGTTTTTAATTTCGAATAATACCTATACGCAAGTCACAATTTTTAAAACTTGGTGGTCTTTTCTATTATGACCAAAGAGTATATGTACGGTGAAGCACAAGTGTATCACGTTTTTCTTATCCCTAGATAAGGAACCTATCTCCAATAAACCCTCTCCGTTAACTGGAGCTAACGCTTCGTTAACTGGATATAACAACGCTGAAAACCCCAAATAACTCTTGCCCCTTATCTAGGGTTAACAAAGCTGAACCCCAATAACGCCCTTATCTTAAGGTTAACAAGCTTATCTCGAGATAGCAGAGCTGCCCCCAATAACGACCCTTATCTGGGGTTAACAAGGCTTATCTCGGGATAAGGTCTATTATCTCGAGATAAGTCACTCTTATCCCCAGATAAGAAAGCTGACCCCCAATAACGCACCTTATCCTGGGTTTACAATCGTTATCTAGGTAAGCAAAGCTAACCCCTAAATAACGGTCCTTGTCTTGGGTTAACAAATCTGAACCCCCAATAACGGCGCTTATCCAGGGTTAAGAAAGCTGAACCCCAAATAAACCGTCCTATATCTATGAGTTTAACAAGCTTATCTAGAGATAACAAAGCTGACCCCAAATCGTTCCTCTATCTTGGGTAAACACTCCTTTTCTGGAGTTAGCAAAGCTGACACCCCAATAACGGGCCCTATCTGGAGAATAACCAAGCTGAACCCAAAATAACGAACGTTTTTTGGGGTTTCATCTTGTTAACAACCCCAGATAAGGATCGTTATTTGGGGTTCAGCTTTGTTATCTGAGTTTAACTGAGCGTTATTTGGAGATAAGGGGCCTATTCCCTAGATAAGGTTTTCTTATCTAAGATAAGCTTTGTTAACACCCCAGATAAGGCCCTTATTTAGGGTTCAGCTTTCTCTTATGCTCGAGATAAGCTTGTTACCTTAGATAAGGGACTTATTTTGGGGTTAGCGTTGTAACCCAAAGGACCGTTATTTGGGGTTTTGCTTTGGTAAACCCAAGATATGGACCGTTATTTAGGGTTCACTTTCTCTTATGCTCTGAGATACGCTTTTTTACCCTTAAGATAAGGACCGTTAATTAGGGGTCGATTTGTTAACCCAACACCAGATAAGGACCGTTAATTTGGGGTTCAGCTTTGTTTCTCCATTAAACCAGCTTATCGCTCCAGTAACGGAGTGTTGTATGGGAGATAAGGCTTCCTTATCTAGGGCTAAGAAGAAAGTGATACACTTGTGCTTCCATGCTTATGCTCCCAATAACACATCGTCCGTAACTGGATATAACGCTTCCTTAACTGGAGTATACAAGCTGAACCCAAATAACGCACCTTATCTAGGGTTACAAAGCTGAACCCCACATAAGCGCGCCTTATCTAAGTTAACACATCTTTAGTCTCGAGATAGCAGAGCTGACCCCCAATAACCGACCCTTAATCTGGGGTTCAACAAAGCTGAACCCCAAATACGCGCCCTTATCTAGGGTTAAAAAGCTAACCCGCATAACGGTCCATTATATAGTAGTTAACAAAGCTTATCTAGAGAGAACAAATCTGAACCCAAAATAACGGTCCTTATCTTGAAGTTAACACTCCTTATCTGGAGTTAACAAAACTGAACACCAATACTTGCCCTATCTGGAGATAACCAAGCTGAACCCCACTAACGACCCCGTTTATTTGGGTTTCAGCTTTGGGTTAACCCCAGAGAAGGATCGTTATTTGGGGTTCAGCTTTGTTTACTTGAGTTACTGAGTGGGCTTATTTGGGAGATAATGGGCCTTATCCCTCGATAAGGTTTCTTATCTAACAATAAGCCTTTGTTAACCCCAGCTAAGGACGCGTTATTTGGGGTTCAGCTTTTTATATAAATAAATGACCGTTTATTTGGGGTTCCAGCTTTGTCAACCTTGATAAGGACCTGTTATTGTGGGGTTCAGCTTTGTTAACACCCAAGATATCGCCGTTATTTAGGTTCAGCTTTCTTTCTTATCCCTATAAGCTTTGTTAAACTTAGATACGGAACCGATTATTTTGGGGGTTCAGCTTTGTTACCCCAAGATAAGACGCGTTATTGGGGTTCAGCTTTGTTATCTCCATGTTAACGATCGCTATCTCCAGTTACGGCGTGGTTTATTTTGAGATAAGGCTTCCTTATCTAGGGAGAGGAAAATGATACACTTGTGCTTCCCATATACGTGGCCAAGAAACTCGAGACAAACCTACAAACGCATATGCATACCATATTAGTGTAAGCTTTGTGGCCGGCAGTGTGGATTTTGAATGTATGACACGCTAGAGCGGACATACAAACGTCGAGTTTGACAAACCGCGTCGAGCTTGACAAAAAAGGGGTTTCGCCCCTCCAATGCCGTCGAGTTTGCAATTCGCCACGCCATGCCGCGAGTTTTTCATTTTGATTTTTATTTATTTTACTAGTTTTTATTATTTATTTTGGTATATTTATTTTATATTTAATTATTTTATTTATATTATATCAAGTTCTCTTTTTATTTCAGTTGATTTATTATTTATTTATATTTATATAAGTTATTTCATTTTATTATTTCTTTCTTTTTTTTTTTCTATTTTAACCAAAAGAGGTGGCAACACGCCATTTTAATGTCTCTTGGATATCATCTTTTCTCTACTCTTTTACAATTTTTTTACTGACTAATCTTATATACACAACTATATTTGTGTTAAGATTGTTTACACTTGACCTTTTTACCTACATAATTTCATTTCGAAAACACACTGTTAAGAGAAATAAATGTCATACGTCTCATATTAAACTACTATTGGTCCAATTCATGCGTTTGCCTATATCAGAGATTCGAGTTTTTTTCATTTTCACACACACAGCTTAGAGAAATAATTATACGTCCATATTAGCGAGTTCTATTCCAATTTTTTTTATAGCAAACAGTCTGTTTGCATACCTATTTTAAGGGAAAAAATAATGTATTTTCCATGATCATTCCATTGGTAGTCCTAAAATATTGTTAGGTAGGTAATAGCTTATCCAAATCGTCATCTTTAAATTATCTTCATATTCTTCTCACTGCTTTTGTATTCATGAAATTTTGCCTTATCTCACAGATATATGGAACGTCAGGTCCACCCCTTTTTCGCGCTGATTTGTACGTTTTGAGCTTATACACACTGCGTAGTGCCGAGAATAATCACCACATTTACAAGTCGTTTTTTTTGCTTATTTTTGTAGGTCGTAACCATAATTACACTTTCATTTTTCTATGTCCCAATCTGAAATGTCACTAATTAGAGAAGTTCTTTCCAACGTTTCCAACTAGTTTAATGATATTAAGTTTATAAAAATGGTTGTAATCGTCAATTACATTGAGGTATTACTAGGGCTGGCACACCAATTTCAATTTGATTTTAGAGCATTCTTTTTTTTTTTTTTTTTTTTTTTTTAATTTTTAAAACACATTTAATTTGAAAATGCGGCTCAAGGGGGTACATTGCGTTATGGACAAAAGAATATCGCACAAGTTGTTTTTTTGAGGATCAAAAACTGACAACACTTAAAGAAATACAGCACAAAGTAGTGATTTTGAGGTGCTCTATTTTTTTAAGTAGACATCTAAACCATGCTTGCACTTCATTTATTCAATATGTAATAAATTTTAAAAAAAGGTTACTCATAAGCTGAATTACCTTTATTGTCAAAATTAAAGTACCCATTTTGAAACTTAGTTTTTGGGGGGAGTCCGAAACATGATGTCCACTACAAAAAGGCCATTTTTACAAAATCATCAATTAATGCTAATTTGTAATATTTTCCATCTTTTCCAAACTTTTCCATTCTTTGACATTTCAAGTCTTTGCTATATCAAAATGAAACATATTTAAACAGTTTTTTGCTAGTAATTAAATTGGATAAAACCAGGACTTTAGGACTTTTCAAGTACTGGCTTGTAGAGAAATTGGTTTAAAAAAGTAGCCAAATGAAGAAAATAATTTGAGCTCATAAATAGTCCATTTTAACACTTTTAGAAAATATTAGATACTAAGCCTGACCAGTGTGCAAACTTGGCCAGTCTTGTTGACTGGTTAAATGTGCCCAAAATGAAAAGCTTGGGACTTTTGGATCGTAGATGTCCTAGATTGGATCATATATGACACTTGAAAAAAATGCAAAAAAATCCAGGACAATAAAGATAATTTATGAGGCAAGTCCTTAAGTTTCTGAACGTAGCAATCTATCGTATGAATTCAAAAGGTATGAGGGCAGTGGGTTACCAGCAACTTAAAAAGCCTTGGGTTTTAAGTACAATGTTGATAACCACCCAAAAAGCAATTTCAAAACACACAGGGCAGCGATCAGTGTCGATTACCAGCACAAGTACTTGCACTTGTGCAGGTAACATAGAAAAACCTACCTGCCCAAAATGGAAGCAAAATGACACCACAATAAACCATCATTTATTATGGCATTTTAAAATAAGAAACTTCACAATTTTTGCCTAAAAACTCGCTGTCCTTTGTCATGGATTCCCAAGATCTAAATCTCATTATTACCACTTGGTTTAGATTTCCAAAATGAGAACATCTTCTGGGCCATTATATTCACATGATCAGAAATAAAAGCTGATTTCAATCCAATACACAACACCCACTTCGCTAATCGTGAGGCTCATTCAAATGCTAATTTCATCGAACTTTCTAATGACAAGCATGTGGCTGACGACTCACCAGTCACAACACTGGCACACTTGTCGTGTGTATTTTATTGCAAACACCACAGGGTATTCTAGGAAAAATAACTGCTATGGATAATATCCATTTAAAATATGTTTTTTTAAAATTCTTTCACTTGCATATTAAACATCTATATCGTTACGTTGTTTTTTTTGCACTATAGGCCTAGTATATTGTAGTGTATTACTAATTACGTTAAATTTTCCCATGCTAGGTAATTTGCGAATTCCGAGCAAAATTGCATATAACCATCTAGGAGCAAATGAATATTTATCGTAAATACTGACGCCTGCAAGAAGCGCCTTCGTTTCGCAGCTATACTACTCGCTAGACAAAGTGGAGCAGTCTGTATGAGACGAGTAAATGTGTAAATATTGAACAGGGGGATTCCCGAGAGCATCTTACGCATGCTTGCTTGAGAGAGATGCTGCTTGAGGAGTACACAAACAGGATTGTGATTTTGTTGCTCGATGTTCGTCGATCACGTGTTTCATTTGTGCAGTGAAAAAATACGGTCATTTGTGACAGAGAAAAAGTAAAAATTGGCGTCATTTCATAAGGAATATATACATATTTTATAGGGTATTTTCTGGTCAAAAAATGTCTAATTTGGCCTATAATTTTACATGGCAAGTGTGCAGGTCGTGGGAAAGTTACATGCACAGAAGCAATGTCGCCTGCATATGTGCAGGCGTGCAGGTGGTAAATCGAACACTGGCAGCGATACTGCCCGCACAGTGCCATGTGTAATGTGCATAGGTGCAGTGGTCTAGCTCTGTACACTGGTCAGTTTGACTGGCCTAGATTACAGATATTAGAGTCCAATAGATTTTCCACTACAACAGGTTGACTACATGGTGTAAGATTATACAGCATGTTATATTCAAATGGCCCAATCTTATTACTCAATCTATTTTGTATTTTAAAACAGAAATATTTTGTTCCATCGTTCAGTATCAATTTCTCTTTCATTAATTGTGTCTTCCAGTGTTTTTTTAACACGGCATATCATTCGAATTTAATAGGGACTTAAATTTGTTTAGATGTGAATGGTCAATATGAATCGTTTTCTTATTCAGTAGTAAACCATCTATGGGTCTGGGCATGGTTTAATTACAATAGACGTATCATAAATGGACGTTCTTCCATTCAACTGGAAGTGCTTTCTTTATTTTGTATAAATTAAAATAATTCAGAGGGCATGCACAAAATGGGATAATTCTTCTAAATTAATAAATCTATTGCAAACAACATATCGGAAACGTATATGATGTCGGCATTGATCCACTTCTTAAAAAACAACTATTTTCCCATTAAAATTTAAAATCACTATTCCCCAGAGAACTTGATCAGTAATATCTAGATTTGTGAGGTGAGAAAGAGTTTTGCTGTTGGCGAAATAAGACCAAGCTCCAATACATCATTGTGAAAAATTCGGTATTTTGTTAAAAGTAACTTGTTTCAAATCATTGATTTACAGGAATATACCACAAACTAGGAAGGGCAAGCCACCTACTTATCAAACCAAAACATTAGCCAACATTCTTCACAAAACAGTTATTAGTATGTTTAAAATCTAGCAATCCATTCATTTAGGGCACGGATTTGATTTTATCAACATCGACCATTCTAAGGCCTCAATTCCATGTAGCATGTTATTGTGTTTCTCGTATTTCTTCTTTTTTTGAAGTCCACAAAAATTGAAATAACATTGGGTTAGCTTTTTAAGACATAGCCTGAAATTGTTGCATTTGTAGCATTGCTAGAGCACATTGTGGAAATACCATAGAGATTTAATTATATTTAATTTTTCCCCAAAAACGTTAGAATTTCGTGATTTCCAGTGACTACGCGTGATTTAATTATCAAGCTCCTGACCAGTTGAGTTTTCAGCTTCTTTCACATTGCGACTGAAATAAGTACAAGACTCTTAATAGGGCCACTAGACCGTTTGATTATTATGTCATGAACTTACCTACCAACCATACCGTCAGTTTGTTATTATTAATGTCAATCCCTGATCGCACTTAAGTATTTATAGTGTCAAAACACATCAGTAATCGAATTTACGTTATTACAAAAATAGTGTGTCGTCTGCTAGTTGGACGATCTGATTCTGAATTATCTAATTTAATACCATGAATGTTTCGTGTTTTTATATTTTGTGATAACATCTCAGGGGCTAGATAAATAAAGAGGCTGACAATGGACGACCTTGTCGAAGCCTCTGTTTTTATAGTGAAGGTTCAGACAACCCCCATTCATTAGACTGAAATGTTAAGTTGTTATAGAGTATTTACCATTTTCTAAATGTTCCCAAACCAATTTTCAAACATTGTTCAGGAATTTCTTTCAAGGGTATCGAATGCCTTTTGGAAATCAATAAATAAAATCGCACAATCTTATCAGTGTTAAATACAATATCCTATTACATCTTCAATTAGGCGTACGTTGTGCTTCCACTAAATCGACCTTTAACATAACATGTTTTGCTCTGGGTTATATATTATTATCACCTTATGGAATCTCAACGACAGTGCTGAGAGTACAAATTTATTAATCCGAGTTTAAAAGTGATTATAGGCCGCCAATTCTTTAGATAGTATTTTTCACCTTTTTTGTGCAATAATGGAAAATCCCTGTTCTTTGGGCCAGGCAAGTTCGCCCTCTAACAAAACTTCATTGACGGAGTCAATCATTACATTTATAAAGTCTCCCCGAAAAACATATAAAACTCGGCGGTTAGGCCATCACAACCTGGGGATTTGTTGTTTTTCAATTTTTTACAATACCTGTACATTCATCTATTGAAGAAAGGCCTTCACATAGCGAGGCATCCTCTGGCTCGAGTTCTTACATTACATCAGATATATATTGTTCAATCAACCTTCGTCAATATTTTTGAAGACTATAGCTAACAACTAATTAACAATTCTCTCGAAAATTCGTCATGTCCATTCACTTTCTTACCATTTTTTGTTTTGAATTCAGTATGGCATTTTTTACAACCTCTACTTTTTTCTAACCCAAAAAAAATATTTTTATTTTTTTATCCTTCTTCATACCATCTTATACGTGACCTTACTATGGCACTTGGTTGTGTTTGTGTACTTATCTAGTTTTTGTTTACTTTAAGTATTATTTTGTTTCGTGAGCGACTTCCCACTCTTTTTAAATTTCATTGAAAAACTATTGGGCAGTTCTTTGAATTCCTTTTGCATTGATTTCTTTTTTTTTGCCATATTCTATGGTAAGTTTCTATGCTTATTTTACAAAGTGTCCCATGTAACTGGCTTGATAAAATTAATGGGTAACCCCTTCTCGTTTTGCCAGCTCGAATACCCTCTAAGTTTTTCATGATAAAATGCAATTCATTTAACAGCGATGTGAAATTAAATTTCAATAAATAAATTATTTTACTAACACCTGAATGATGTAAGTTTTAAAGAAATAGCATTGTGATATGACATAATAGCTGGTCGAATTGTCTGTTGCATAGACACGCTTTTTAACACGGTGATCAAATTTTAACCAGTAATCTAATCTTGAAGCTATGTTTAAGGAAATTTGTCGCATTTGTAAATGTTTTTCTTAGGTTGTGTTTCCGCCATATATCTATTATATTGAACTTTTTCATTGATTTCTTGCGTGATAGCAAATTTGTATAACTACTCTTACATTTAGGGTGGTTTATCAATGGTCTTTGTTTGCACACAAAATCTCCACCAGCTATTATTATAATGCATTGACTTTGTATACCCAGTTTCGCATTCTTGTAAAAAAAGTTCTTCGATGAGAGGAATTGTAGGCGCATATATGTTTACCAGTGTATATTGATCATATCCGATTTTTACATTTGCTAAGATCTTTCTGCCATCAATAGTTTTGTGAACATTTTCAATTGGGTACATCTAGTTTTTTATTTTAAAACAAAATTGAAATCCCTACTATGTGTTGTTCCAAACGAATTGATCATATCACCATTCCATTTCATTCCTGAAGTTTTTTAGTCTCATCTAAATAGGTCTCTTGCAAAAAACATATATCAGCTTTTTGGTTAGTACACCAAATTTGAAACGTTAAAACGTTTTCTTTATTTCTTATTCCCCTCACATTGAGTGAGATTAAATGGATATGAGTCATAGGAGTTTATAAAGGAATGTTAAATAAGGGCTTTACACTTTTCCTTGAGCGAGATCGTTCTTTTGTTTGTGATTGCTTTGTCTTATGTTCATTTTCTGTGCATTGCCGGCTTCCTAGTTGAGGGTGATACTACCGATAGGTCCGTTGAAGCTAATGTGTTTCTACATCGGACTCTGTTCCAGTTTAGGTTTAAATATATATTTTGGAACGGTGCTTTGCTTTGTGGGCTCTTAATTCCAGTTTCTCAGACTTAGGTTGCACCGGATCGCGTTGGTCGCAGAAGAAAGTAGTCGATTGAGATGGTGAGGTCTGAGATCGGGGAACTAGCGTTAGTGCGTACGACTCTAGACTGGCAAGGTAGTAGGTACTACATCTCTGAGGCGATCTCGGTATTAGTATCACTCTCCTCGTCCTGTGTATTCCCACGGCTCTCGTCCGATAATTACCGCTTGGATAACGTTCTTGCCAGGTGTTATTACAGTTGGCCATTGTTGACATGATTTGCCACAAAATGTACATTTCACTGGGATTGGCCCGAGATCTATGAGTGTACCACTTCCAAACAATTGGAACAGGTGGCAGTGGGATTAATGATTGGCCTTGGTGCCAAATTTTGCTTTTAAATCGGAAATATTCAAGAAACGCGGGGTGTAGTAGCGGTACAGATGGGGGTTTGAGAAATACGCGCGTGTTCCATTCAAACATGAGACTAACTTACCATCCACACGCAGTTTCTACCTCACGATTTCGGACTAAAATTTCTGGCCGCGGATCCAGGGTTCCAAAGGCGTTTACGATTGCATGGTCGTGGACAGAAAGTGGAACCCCGGAAACTTTAACACAAACTAGATTTTGTCGCTCTGTTGCGTGGAAGGGGTTCCTTTCATGTAGTGATACATTTCTAGCCGCTACTATTATTTTTTATTTATATAAAGTTATCTTTTAGTTTATTTTATTATTTAGTTAGGTATTTTTATTTATGTGGTCAAAGGTCAAAAAACGTCAAATTTGTTTTTAAAAAATTTCTTATATTTATTTATATTTATTGATTTAATTATATTATGTTAGTTATCTATATTTTTATGATTAGTTTTTTTGTTATTTATTTTGTTTATTCATGATTATGTTTTTTATTAATTTTTATGATTACATGTACTTATTCTTGTTATATTTATATTTTATTACATTCGGTGTATTTTTTAAATACCTGTTAGAATAAACAGGCATTAAAATATAAATAATAAAAATAAAAAGAAAAAAATGAACAATAAATAAAAGTAACTAAATAAATAAATACAATTAATAATAAAAGATGAATTGATATAAATATAAATAAATATTAAACTATAAAAAATAAATAAAAATCCAAACTCTCGCCGGCACACCAAAAACTAAAGTTATCGTGAACAATGCCCAATGAAAGTGTTCACAACACAATGTTATAATGGCGTCGCCAAACTTGCAAACTCGCCGATTGCGTGGCACTCATTGCAAACTGTCGGCATGGCGTCTCGCAAAATTACAAACTCGCCGGGCCATGGGCGTCGCAAAAACTCGCGCGGTGTTAAACTCGGGGAAGTTTTATGTCCGCTCTAGGGCCATAGAAGACCATAATGGCGTCAGACAGACCCATCCAAAGATTTGAAAAGGTGATTAGTGGCCTGTCTGGTTTTTTTTGTAATGTGTTGCAGTTGTATAAATCATGGAGGGGGAGGAGGAAAGAAGGAAGACATCGACCACTTGATTATGGCACGCTCCACGGATCAAATCATGGCGAGTTTTCCAGCCCGCGCATGTCGAGTTTCAAGCGCTGGGTGTTGTGTTTGTGTATCGAGTTTTTCCTCGCCATATGTCGAGAGTGTGCAGCGTTATATGTCGGGTTTACAGCGCTCGTTACAGTTGCCTATATAACATCGCAGTTTGTGTCATCTATATGGTGAGTTTGAACATAAATCATGTCCTGGACCAGTTTCAAAAATATCGACCATGATTTTTTCTTCAACATTGAAGGAAAACTCGAAATGATTTTTGGTGTGTATGGTAAAAGAAATCGTGTCGAGGTTGTTCAGGGTGAGAAAAAAATCATGTCGGTTTGCTCAGTGAGGAAAAAAAATCATGTCGAGTTTGCTATGTTGAGAAAAAAATCATGTCCAGTTTGACATGTTGAAAAAAAAAAATCATGTCCAGTTTTTATTAAAAACTCGGCAGATATATTATGGACTTGATTTATTCGGACCTTGATTATGATGAAACTCGCACATAGAGTTCAAACTAGTAACTGGATAGGCAGCGCTCTAAACTCGACATATAGCGGCGTAAAATCCGAATAAGAGCATGAAATCGCCCCCATGATTTGATTTAAGTGGAGAGTGCCATTACTTGGCCGTAGTTGAAACGATCTATCTACCAGCCCCCAAAATTGCAATTGATATTCATATTCTGTCAAGTGGCCCTTCCGAGGATTAATCCTATTCAGATTGTCTCACTCGAGAAAATTCTAAGTTCGTGGTTGTTTATTCATTGCGTAAAGATTCCGGTCATCGGGAATCAGCGAAAATCAACACGCGCGGAATGTGGCGAAAGTAAAACTCAAACATATGAGGGTTCCATGGAAAACGATCAAACACGCCCGGGGGTTCTTGGATTTTGGTCGGGAACCCATTGCCTCGTTCGAAAAAAATCGGGGACGAGCTGCAATATTGCGGTATCAAAATTCAAATTAATCAAGTTCTAGTCCCGATGAGGGTACGATTCAGTTGTGATTGTGGACTGGTTCCATGATACCATAGGAAAAAAGTAACCTAAGCTACTTCAGCAAAATAACCCTAAGTGTGTACATTTTCTTGCAGTCGCACAAGTGTCACGTTTCGTGTATATTGGCTATTTTAAATATGATCTTTTTTCATGTATTGAGAACAGGTCCCGCAAGGGGTATAAATTGTATAATCTCACTGCAAATTACTAGTATCCGAAAGTAAGTTTCATCTGTGAATTTTTTTAAAGAAGCTGATTTCAACTGATTTTGGTAGGTATGGGTGTCAACATTTACAAAAAAAGTGAGTTATCGTAGGGGGTGGGGAAATTGTTTTTTCGGGAGTTAAAGGTCAATAACAGGGGTCAAATTTTGAACTTGATCCAATCATGTTGAAAAGTAGACCAAGTTAATAGTTTAATCATAAGGATTCCAAAAAGGTATAGTTTGTACTATCTGCGGCCGAAAGTTTTGGAGTTATAGGCTAAAAACAGCAAAAATCAATAAAAAGGATAATTTCCAGTTGTACAGGGGTCAAATTTAAAAATTACTCCGATTTGGACAAAAAATGGTGCAAATTATAGATGGAGCTCATAGGATAAAAATAAGGAATAGTTTTGAGTGTCTTAAATTGCTTACTTACCGAAGTAGGGGGGAAACAAGCTCCATTGAATGCAATGGATGTTGACCTTTGGTGCCCCCTATATTGGGAACTAAGCATTTACTGACCCAAGATACTTTCTAGCATGTACACAGTTTAAACTTTAATGACCCCTATGTGACCTTGATTCCTGATAGGCAAATGTCTTTGCCAAGTATTTTTAAATTGATGTCTGGGACACCCTTTATTTATTCTAACATTATTTGAGAACATTGTAAAAGAGTGAAAGTCACCCACAAATAGATGTATCAGTGACCCATCCTAATTTAGAGTGAAAAATTCATTCAAATCGAGTTAAAGCAATAACAGCACATTTTTTGAAGAGCGCTCCCAATTTTCAAAATTTGATATTTTTGCACAGTTATATTGGTAAATGTCTAGGAAATTACACCTGCAAACGAGAATGCTCAAAAATGCGTATTTATCATAAAATAAACGATTTTGTAATTAGAATTGGGATCCCAGCTTGTACTTAACGGCAGAGCTGGAAATGCTACGTTTATGTCCGTCCATGATGAAATAGTGCCACCTCAAGAAAATGACCTCTAATTTGACTTGCCTGAACAAATAAAGCAATTAATGGATGAGCGTAGATGTGTACATGGCGCTATTTCCCGGCTATTTCATATTGGAAGGCCGTTTCCAGCAGCCGTTGAATTATTATCGGAGATCTCCGATATTAATTATTCTAATTACAAAATTCCTTCGTTTGCGACACATAGACATTTTCGAGCTTAGCCATTCACAGATATAGTTTACTAACCAGTTACCAATGCAACCGTGTAAAAATCTCAAAATTTTTGAAAAATTGGGGGCGCTCTTCAAAAATGTGCTATTATTGCTTTAATTTTTCAATCTAAATTGAGATGGGTCACTCAACCAGCTCTTTGAGAGTGACTTTCACTCTTACATTTAGAGAGTTGTCATCTCTTGTGCAATCATCATAACAAAAGCATAATCAAAATCAATGAGTTCGCAAAGAGACACAATTGAATTCTAAACAATGAAAAACACTACGTTTTCACTCTACTTGAGTCTATAAGGCCAAGTAAAGAAATAAACCAGTTGATCGTCCCCGCCCGCTCCGATTTTGGACGCCGCACCGATTTTTTTGTGTTATTTGTTATTTTTTTAAAAGTAACAACGCCACCAAAAAAAGGCTTAAAGGGGGGAAATGAAGTCAACAAAAAATATCGGAGCACTATTGAACTCTCCTAACTATTTTAAAGAGTATCCTTCATTTTTGTTGAGCAATTTCTTCAACCTTCTTGTCTACTATTTCCACAACGCAATATCATAGTGGCCATCGTAGACATGGCGGGCATCTTTGAAAAAAAAATAACCAATAATAAGGGCATCCCTCACCAACTTTTTCCAAAAGTCTGGACGATCAACTGGTTTATTTCTTTACTTGGCCTAATGGTTTTGGCCAAACTTGTCTACACATTCCACATACTTGCCTCATGCTTAGCACTTTCAAACGTGTAATGTTGAGCACTGGGGCGCACTTTTCTTCATCTGACCGTTTTATCTGATTAACAATACAAAGTTAAGGCGAGTCAAAGTGCCGTCATGCTTGGCATTCAAGAAATCCTAAACACCAACTCTAATCCTAAAAGCTAAAACAATCCCATTGTTCCTGTCCTTTTTGGCCTATATATTGGGGAGAACATTTCCCTAATGATTCAAAAACAGATAAGCTCAAAATCACATAATATCATTTAATAAAGGTGCGTTTTTGGGATCCCCATACTTATCAAAAAGTAGGCCTAGTATCAATGTCGGTATCAGATAAAAGGCCGTGTTCTGCTCATTGGCATTTTGAAATTTCAGCCTTTAAATCCATTTCTTTCTCAATGGCTAACCATTAATATTAGCAAAGTAAAAATTGGACGTTGCAATATGGATTATCACTTCTCAGGACCGCCCAAACCACAAGTTTGTTTCCCATGATACTTGGTGGTGAGCGTATGCCAGAGATGTTCTCATATCAATTAGAGAACACGATAGCCATAAATCGGAACAAGTGCGGCAAAACGTAGCTGAAGATTAAATAGTCGCAATAAGACATATCAGAATACAATTACCCGCTAGTCCCAAAATACCTGTTCCTTCCTTTGAATTTGAATTTCCTTACATGTTTTAGAATTAATTCAATGTACGGTCTTATTTTGATTTGGGTTGTCCTTAAAAACCACAAGGCATCTAGAGGTGCATTAATTTTGAACGAAAAAAAAAATGGGTCTCCCTCCTTATTTTTAATATTTTGAATAAAATATATATTCGGGTCACCTGGACAATTTTTGGGTCGAGTTTAAATATTAAACCACTTGTTTAAGCGCGATGAGCCAAAATGTCAATGAATCCCAATATTGCTTCATTAAAAGAAAGTGCCATAAAACCATAAGTGGTTACACTCACTTCCACAAGAATGCCAGGCTTATTTGGTGTATTCTGACTCAAAATGCCCCTAAATAATAGTGCACAAATTGAAAGAAGTCCTGTCTTTCTATGGTGCTACAAATATGGCTTTATTTCGCCAACATTGAAGATCTTTATTCCCAGCAGGGTGAAATATATACCAATTATATGGTAATATATCCTATAAAGTTGATAATTGTAGTTTAATAATACTAAAACAACATTGATCATAAAATGGAAATATACAGAGAATATAAATTCACGCTGTTTCTAAATAGACATTGGGAAACATCTCACCCTGATCGAGAGCTGCATCATAAACAACACCGATGTGATTACCTGGGGTGGGTATCTGGTATGGATATTTATTGGTAGAAACGTTGACGTTAATAATGGCAAATTCAAGGTAAAACATTATTCAGCTAGCTTTCTCTTACAAGAATCGACTAGATGTGGCATTTTGATTAACGCAATGGTGGAAAACGACTCCCTGTTTGAAAGTCCACTGGAATTGGTGAAACGTACATACATGACGTATGTAAGCACCGCAAAGTGGTAGTTAACACCGCAAAGTGGACAATGTTTGTTACGTTTTTGCGTTAAACTTTCTAAAAAGGGGCAACTCAATGCAAACCGTAACAACTTTTCTAAGACCCCCAAAAATCAACATAGTTTGGTTCAAAGTGGTCAAAATATGATTTAAACAATTGGACCTTTGGTTGGTTCCCACGTGGATTTCTGGAGTAGTCGTGGGCTCCTTCGTGATAATGGGCTGTTGAGCAATTGGCCTGGAACCCAAATCGGCTATTTTGTTCAAATGTCCACAAATAAATGATTTTCAAACAAAATGAGCACTTTGGATGGTTTTCGGGTGGTTTCTGTATAGTTCGGGTGTGTTTTCGGCTCCGTTGTGTTTCACTATTTTGAAGACCATTGGCCTTGATCCCGATTTGGTCTGATTTGGTTCAAAATGGTCAAATAATAAGTTTTAAGCAGAAGTGTGCATTTGGATATTTCCTCCCAATGGTTTCTTAAGGAAAATCCCCGGTGTTTTTTTTAACTCCTTTGTGTTTTTCAATGGTTGATGAGCATTGCCTGGATCCATATTAAGCTATTTTGGTTCATATTGGTCAACTTTGATGTATTTACAAAAGTGGACACTTTGGATGGTTCGAAGATGGTTTCTGGATGATTCCCGTGTTTTTTATGGCTTCCGTTGTGTAACAATGTTTGGTGAGCTTTGCCTGGAATCCCAAACCAGCCATTTCTGGCCATTTGTCAAAATATTGATTTTTAATTAACATTTTTAAAAAAACAAAAACTATCCCAGATGGTGTCCTGGGTGGTTCCCGTTTGTTTTCGGCTCTTTTGTGTATTAATGTTGTGTTGAGTCATTTCATGGAAGGCCCAATTTCGGGCCATTTTTCTGTTTCTTATCCTGTCAAATGGTACAAATATGTTTTTTAAGAACAAAAGGGGGACACTGATCAAAGATGGTTTCTGGGATGGTTTCTCATGTTTTCGACTCCTTTGTTGGTATGATTGGTTGTTCCATCATTGCCTGGAACCCCAATTAACCATTTATGTCCATGTCTATGGTCAATATAATAGTATATATTGAATTTTTTAAAAAACCGAAGTGGACATTTTGGATGTTCCTGGACGCTTTCTGGATGGCATCTCCCGGTGTTTTCGGCTCCTTTGTGTTTCAATGGGTTTGATTAGCATTGCCTGAATCCCGATACAGCTACATTCGGTTCAACATGGTCAAACTAATGCTTTTAAAAAACAAAGTGACACTTTGAATGGTTATCGGAGCCTTTTGGTGGTTTACGGTGTTTCGACTCCTTTGTGTTTCCAATGGCTGAGGAGGCATTGCCTGGATGTAAAATCGTTGATGGCAAATTTTAACACTATTCTTTCCCCCCAGGTAATCCCTTAACAAAATAACATGTAAACTCTTCATCGAACATGGTGCAATAACAATTTCTAGTGTTCTAGCAAGTCGAATTTTTCAGATTTGGTACTATATCCGGCTCTCTAATAATGAAAAATATCTCGAAGTTTTCGTCAAACACATGGTGCCAATTATCATGCACACCTCCCTAGCATTTCAAGTGTTTCTAGAAAAGTCGAATTTTCTAGGTTTGTGTTACCTCTGTTGCATATTGATTGCTACGTTTTGCGTTAATGCAAATCTTATGATTTTTAATGAGTAATCACTACAGAAATAAATAAATGTTAATAGAACGCTGTACAAACTATCATGGCCTGCCTGCTCTAGACTCCACGCGTTTCAGAAAAGTGTAATTTTTTCAGATTTTCGCCTATATAATCGCTGTATATGGATTATTACGTTTGCGTTGAGGTGCCCCTTTTTTTCCACTCTCAACAAACGCAAAACGTGAAAAGTTGCTAAGTTTGCGTGATGCAAAGTTTCTCGAATTTCGTTCAGGCTATCTAAGGAAAAACCTATAAATGCTTCCCCCCAAACCATGAGTGGCAAATTATCACATGCCAACCTCCCCTTATCATTTTCAAGTGTTTTCAGAAAAGTCGAATTTTTCTAGGTTTTACCTATGTTGCAATATGGATGCAAACGTTTGCGTTAATGCAAATCTTAACGATTTTTAATAAGTAATCATAAACATAAAGAGTACATAAATTTTAATGAACCGTGGGACAAACTATAATGGCTGCCTGCTCTAACCATCCCAAGCGTTTCTAGTCTATAAACGTGTTATTTTTCCAGATTTTCCGCCTATATAAACGCTGTAATGGGATTATTAAAATTTGCTTTGATTTGCCTTTTTTTCCCCACTCAACGCAAACGTAGAAAGTTTGCTACGTTTTGCGGGATGCAAATTTTATAATCGATTTTTTTTTCGATGCAGGTTATCTAAAATAAAATACCTATACAATTTCCCCCCAAAACTGGTGCAATTATCATGCCCACCTCCCCTATCAATTTCAAGTGGTTTCTAGAAAAGTCAATTTCTTAGTTTTTAACCTATGTTGCATATGGATTGCTACTTTTTGCGTTAATTCCAATCTTAACGATTTTTAATAAGTAATCACCTAACAGAACGAAGTATATAAACTTTTTAATAGAAACGTGGTACAAAACTATAATGGCTGCCTGCTCTAACCATT